>JAHZNG010003786.1:0-12029 GCA_027744375.1 Orchesellides sinensis | reverse complement strand
GAGGCACTTCCGTTATCCTATTCTTAGACAAGTCCAATACTGTGAGGAACTTTAAGCTAGAAAATACGACTGGAAAGGTGGTGAGCGCGTTTGAACTGTATACAAAGAAAAAATCCATATTACTTATGAAATTCGCTAATTTAATTTAAAAAATATACAAATCATTATTAAATTTTTCCTTACAAAAGTACCTTAGGTTAACATCACGAAGCTTTTGACAATGCCCTATCGACATGGGCACAAACTTGAGTCGGTTATTGGCAAGCGATAACGTTTCTAACTTGGTGAGCTGTCCTATCTGATCTGGAATTACGTCTGCAACCACAAATTCAGCCAAATTATTATATTATTCAATATTTCATATAAAAAACTTCCACTTCGCTTTTTAAAGAGAATTTTTCACTCACCAATTAAATTTGAACTCATGTTTAAATGTTTAAGATTGGTAAATGCTGATATATTCTGAGGAATCATGGGTATCTTATTCTCGGACAAGTCTATGCTCCTCAGGTTCCCCACCACTTTCGCCAATTCTGGAGGAAACTGCATAAAAAACACATCAAGTTAGCTATACTTTAACATAATACTCAAATACACTGGTGAAAGTTCCCATTACCTCATGAAGCTTAGCTTTGGACAAGTGAAAGACGCCCGTTTTCGTGCTAGTCTCCACATGCTGGCGTATCCCTTGATTGCCCATTGTCACCTTATCTTGTATGGGTGGCTTTGGTGCTGGGGATGATGTCTGGTGTGGTTCAGTGTGACTTGTTGGATCGTGACCAAGAGTTCGTTGAAATTTCGGACAAGTCTATGCTCCTCAGGTTCCCCACCACTTTCGCCAATTCTGGAGGAAACTGCATAAAAAACACATCAAGTTAGCTATACTTTAACATAATACCCAAATACACTGGTGAAAGTTCCCATTACCTCATGAAGCTTAGCTTTGGACAAATGAAAGACGCCCGTTTTCGTACTAGTCTCCACATGCTGGCGTATCCCTTGATTACCCATCGTCACCTTATCTTGTGTGGGTGGCTTTGGTGCTGGGGATGATGTCTGGTGTGGTTCAGTGTGACTTGTTGGATCGTGACCAAGAGTTCGTTGAAATATTGCCCGAGCTCTTTTAACAAAGCAAATGTGACAAATGCTTAATAACTATTCTGGAGAAAGTCGTATTTTTTATGAAGTAAATGCCCTTCTTATAAAAAAATTGTCCCCATTCAATTTATATTTATATTCAGTGGAACCCTTTTCCGTTATTCTACATGAAACCCTTTCTCCACAAAACCCATGACGTATCTGCCTCACATTCTCAATGACAAGTCCTTCAGCTCTCCTGACGACTTTTACGTGTTTGGTTCTCTAACATAATATACATACAAGAGCCTATGGGTCTTACTTCCGATGAAAGTTTTCATAAAATATCTCAAGTGCAGCGGACATAAGCTTAAATTACATACTTTAACCCATGCATACATACAAAAATCCATAGGAGAAAGGTAAACACCCATAAAAGACCATGTATTTTTTAAGCCTTTATACATGAACCCGATGACGACGCTACTACATGTGTTAAAAAATCCCATCTGATCTTTTTACAATGTACTGTGTACTTTTTAATGCTTACAGAGATTTTACCATTTGCAATAAGGATATTTTTTCGTTTTTTATAAGTAGTATGCATTACATGGGATAAAGTTCTCTTATGTATGTCCTGATCTCCTCAAAAAATATCCTATCGTTCAAAGCTACTCTTTACCTGAAACCTACTTATAAACCCAGGCTGTACCAAACAGTATAGAGAAAGAGTATACACTATGCTTACATATCATGTCATAATGTACTCTTTGTGTAAACTGCAGAGTATGCTAATCAGGCAGTGCTAGTTGCATATAGAGTATATACCTAAAAGTGCTTTTAGCAAAAGGGCAAGCCTAGCAGTGCAGAAGAGATGGGTGCATTTACAAAAAATATCCTTATGGATAGAAATGTATATAAGGATATTTTATGTGTACATCACATGTATAAATGGCACCGTTTTCGATGGAGCAAAGGATATTTTGTTGAAAGAAGGGAAATACACGTGCTATGTAAATCTTTGAGTGCATTTAAAAGTATTTACGAAATAAAGTAGTGTATTTACAAAAAGTGTTGTAATTTACCCGATGATATTTTGAAGTTGGTGGCCGGTGTAGTTAGCTTCATTTTCGGGGGGCGGTGGAGGAGTGTGTCTGTGGTGGGGATGTCCATGAGGATCTCTTCGAGAAGCCATTGAAGAAGACTGTTGAGGTTCCGGTTGTTGTGTTCGAAAGCACCTCAGGATAATATTTCCCAGTGTGTTGCAGATATCAACGGAGGTGGATCCGAGGGTGAACTGTGAGAAGGAAACAATTTTGTGGGAGGAGTTGGAAAAGGGGAGGAGCAACTTGTTTTCATTGTTGTCCATTGGAGGTTATTTGAGGAGGAGACCCATAGTTGAAGAAGATGGAGAGGAGGAAGAAGAAGGTTGGAGGGAATCCGACGAGGACGGTGGACTCTGTGAAGGATGAGAGGTTTGCGCAGGTTCTGAAGAATCCAGTTTATCGGCCGGTGCCCACGAAGGAGAAGAAGATTGAGATTGATAAGAGATTTCTAGGGGATGTTCAAAGTAAGAGATGTCACTAAAAATTTAAATATTTACATGATTATTTGCATGATTGAGAATTTATCAAGGTAATTAATTAATTGATTTGAATAATTATAGGATGAAAAATTTAAATTAAAATACAATACGGACAAAAGAGGACGCCCTGTTGAGACGACAACTAATGAGAATCTTCAGAGATTTTATACGCTGGAGGGAGATGAACAAGATGAGGAGGAAAAGGAGAAGAAATCGGATGAAGAGGAGGACGAAACTACGGAAGATGAGGACGAGTCTGATGATGGAGGGGAAGATGTAGATGGGGATGTAAAAGAGGGAGACATTACAAAGCCATTGACTAAACTAAAGCTGGATGAAGCCACCAGGAAGAAGTTACACAGTGCTAAGATTGATTATGCACGTGGGGAGGCGGACTTGTTGTCAGAGGGGTCCTCTGAGGATGACTCGGATTCTGAGGCGGATGAAGTTGATGAGACGATGGTTCATGGTTAGTGAGATAGATTTAATAACATGGATACTATGATTAGGAAGGAATGAGTAGTTTATTCGGGAAATTATTTTTTTGTAGAGTGGGGTGAACTTGATAAGGATGCGGAAAGAACGGATGAAGTGACGAGTAGATTAGCGTTGTGTAATATGGACTGGGACAGAGTTCGTGCTGTGGATTTGATGGTACTTTTGAGCTCCTTTTTGCCTGCTGGAGGGGTTGTTAAATCTGTTAAGGTAAATAAATTTAAACTTGACTTTAAAATTTTCAAACTGATAAAGAGAAGGCGAGTATTTGTTTAATAGTAACTGGTTCTGTGTTTTATCTGTAGATTTATCCATCTGAGTTCGGAAAGCAGAGGATGGCTGAAGAGGAGATTAGAGGGCCGAAAGAGTTGGTCGGAGACGTCAAAATAAAAAAGGAGGAGGATAGTGATGCAGAGGAAGAGGAGGAAGAAAGTGAAGGCGAGGGGAATTCAGATGAGGATGAAGATGAGGAGGGAAATCAATACCACAGGGAAAAGCTTAGGCAGTATCAACTGAATCGGCTAAAGTGAGAGATTTTTTTGAAAATGTTTCTTGAAAGTATAATGTTTGGAATGAAAGTAAGATTAGTTATTTTTGCATTTTTTAATCAGGATTTTTGATCCCAAGGAAAACATTGAGGATGATGATATTCGTGCTTATCTGGCCGTATCTTCAGAGTCTGAATCTGAGGAAGAAGATGAAGAGGGGGAGGAGAATGGAGAAAATGCGGCTAAAGTAAAGACTGCGGAAGATGAACATGTGAAGACGAAGCAAGACGCCATTTCCAAATACAAAGCGTTGCTTCAGTCAATCGAGACCCAGGAGAAGAGCAAGAAGGAGAAAGATGTAGAAATGGAAATCACATGGGGTGTGGGTCTCAAGGAGACTACAGAAAAGCTGGTGAAGAAAAAGCTGGAGGAGGAGGAGAAATCAAAGAGGACGCCATGGCAGGAGATGCTAGACAAACAAAAGGATAAAAAGAAACAGAGGAAGCTGGAGAGGAAAAGGAAAGTTTCTAAGGATGAAGATGGGGGAGAGGATTCTGCGGATGAAGACGAAGAGGATCAACCTTTCAGTGATGACGATGTGGATGTGGACATGACGGATGAGTTTTTCCAGAGTGAAATCAAGTCAAATGACGTGTTTAAAGGCAAGAAAAATAAGAATAAATCGGAGAAAAAGAAGGGAGAGCAAAATAAGGACAAGACGCCAGCTAAAGATGCCTCACTCGAGTTGCTCCTCATGGATGAGGATGACTCCAAGAAACACTTCAGCCTCAAGAAAATCATGGAGAGTGAAAACGACTCAAAGTCAAAGAAAAAACGGAAGCTGAAGAAGAAACGCAAACTGAACGAGGAGGAGAATGGAGCAAATAACAAAGATGACTTTGAAATTGACGTGGAGGATCAGCGGTTCTCTGCCTTGTTCAGTAGCCATCACTATAATGTAGACCCTTCAGACCCCAACTATAAGAAAACTAAAGCTATGGAAAGAATAATTACGGAGAAGATGAAAAGACGCACTGTAAACGCTGAAGCAGCGGCTGCACAAGTAACCCATGCTAATTTACCATTAGTGCAACGTGAAGAAGAAGACGCTATTAGTAAGAAACGCCAAGACATTAGTAAAAGTGCGGAGCTATCCTATCTTGTCAAGTCGATTAAGAGAAATACACAGAATAATTTGAAATCCAAGAAAAAAAGTAAAATTCGCCAGTAATTAATTAAAATTCCTGTGTAAAAATACAATAATTTCTTTTTACAACAACAAACCGAAAATAAATCTGAATATATATATTTAAATTTATACACAATTTTTATTTTTAAATTTTAAATAGTATAAAAAAGCCTTGCTGTACAATTATTATTAGTTTACTCTCTACTTCAACCACAGCTTCAATCTCAGGGCGTCCACTCCATTTAAATAGTAGCGAAAAAGGCGCTTATCCCTCACAAACCCTAGATTTTCATACAAGCGAAGGGCCGACTTGTTGGTTATCTCCGTCTCGAGGACAATCTCATCAGCGTCTTCCTCCGCCATGGCGCGTATTGACTTGAGGACTAGCGTAGATCCTATAAAAACGGCCAAAACATAAATTAAAACGCCAAACCCTACAATATCTTCAACCTTATCAAATCATCAATCCTACTAGGTTCTTTATTTATCTTATCTTACCAATTTTCCTACGACGACACCGCTCATCCACCGCCAGCATGGCAATATACCCCCTCTTATTGACCTGCTTGTGAACATCCAGCTTGCAAACAATAGCCCCCACCATCTCCTCCCCCTCCATAGCTAAAAAGCAGAGTTTTGGCCAATTGTGAATAAAATAACGGTACGTGTAAATGGAGTAGGGTTCCGATAAGTCCTTCTGGATAAGCCGCATTATCCCAGGCATCTGCGACTCACTCTCGTACGACACATAACGAATCCCATCGTTTTCAACTACGGAGGAACTGTCATTCTCTTCAGAGGACACCATTTTTATATTTATTTCTTGAACACACTTTCCTCCTTCCTAACTCAGTCTTTCTTCTTTAATTTTTATTACTTCCTTAAAAACTTATCAAAATTTCTAATTTTTCTCTGAAAATTTGCGAAAAAACGATACTAAATATTTTAATTTGTAATGAATTTTGTTGGAGGAGACAAGGCGTCCATTTAAAATCCTTTCAGAACCCTCAAAGCCCATCTGGACGTTTGAAATAGCTTCCTCCCACAATTGATACTATGGAATTGGGGCACCGTGAGAAATTTGGGTTGTGTCGATTGTCCACAATTTCATGCCATGCAAAAAAGGAATTCTATTTAAAATTGGCAAAAATCTCTCTTTTTTTAAATAATATTTAAAGTCTTAAAAAATCTATATGCATTTGTATGTATTTCAGTTTTACAGTTTATCTGTACGTAAGACATGATTTTTATATGAATACGCAAAATTCTAAAACGAAATATACACATCTGTGTTTTATCAGTAGGTTTTTTCGAACATTGAAGCCCACAAGGTAAGTTTTGCCTGTTTTGCATATATATTTTTAAATATATAAGATGCTAATCAAATAAAAATGTGCTGCTCATCTCCTCTTCAGATTTTGGCAGTCAGTTCAGTTCAGCAATCCCAGACGGAGAGACACATTCCCCCCGTAGTCCCGTCAACAAGAAAAGCGATTCACTCACAAGACTCGGAACAGATTTGGGACAAGGAAGAAGACAAGACGGAAGATTATTTTTGTGCTTCCTTCCAAGATTGACATAAAATCTTATGTTTTAAGTATTTTGGTTATCAGTGAAGCAGTTGCTGTATCGATTGGGCAGCGAAAGTGATTTTGATTGTGAGACTCTCTGTTTCAATCAGCTGATGGGTCAGCTGATCCTATAACCGGCTTTCCAGATTTAAGTTAAGATCACAATTAACCATGTCATTTCCATCAAAGGCTGAAAGAGAAAAGTGTTGGGCGTCGAGGGACGAGCTGTGGAAGTGTCTTGATGACAATAATGGGAGTTCGGAAGCGTGCACCAAGTTTAGAGAGCTGTATGAAAGTTCGTGTCCGAGACAATGGGTAATTATATATTTAATCAATAATTAATTAACGCTTTTGAATCCCATTTTGTCTAGCTACGCGTGGCAATTGACGCTATAATCTATTTTTAGATAAGAAGGTCTTTGAATGTATACCTGGAGGTTATCATGCTCGAAAATAGAAAAAGATCGTGCATGTGTTGTTGTTTTGTATTTTGAACACTATTAATAAAGTACGTTTTTGGCTGCAAGTCAATATGCACTGAGGATGTTTACCTATGCTAATTAATTTGTTGCTTTTTATTCTTTGTTAAATTTCAGGTGAAGCATTTCGATAGGAAAAGGGAATATCTAAAGTTTAAAGATCGGATTCAGAAAGAAGGGTACGAGCCATTGGAGGAAACTCCTCGTAGAAGTAGTTCTAATCATTCTAGTAACAAACCATCATCTTTCGAACAACCCAGTCAAAAAGCTTCTTCGTAGTTGCAACCTCCTGTACAAAAAAACGGATAGTCAATTTAATTTAAAAGTTATCAATAGTAATCAATAATCATGAATGTGTTTTCGTGTGGCATTTTGTACTATCAACTATAGACATTTTATATAATTAGGGTTGTTGTGAGATAAACGTAGTTAAATAGCAGAAAAAAGCTCGAAAAGCGAGAGGATGTTGGAACATAATGATACGAATAAAAAATGATTGATAATATCTCCTCTGCTTTTGCCATTAACAGTTTTTTGTTTATTTTATTTAAGGTTTTGGATCACACCGTGTGTAATGTAAACTGGATTCTCGCTTTTTTATTCGTTGCACTGAAAAATTTATGCTAAATGTTTAATTTCATCTATTTGATTTGTTTGATGTGTAAATGTAAATAGCAAATGATACACGAGGATAACATATTCGCAAAAAATATAATCGCAGACTGCTTGTTTCTTTTTGCAAAGCCACTACCACCGCCAGAGATTCGGTTTTTAGATATAATCCTGTCTTCCTTTAGGTTGGATATTTATAAATAATAAAAAATGGTAATGGTGTGACCTTGTGCATAAAATCGGAACAAGTGAAAAAAGCCATTCATATCAATTTTACACTACATGCCACATCCGACAAAAAAATTTTTGACATCGGACCAGTAACATGTTTTTCTATTTGGCGATGGGCCAACTAGAAAATATGCAACAAAAAACTGCTTTATAATTTCCCTATCATCATACAAGTTTCTTTTTCAAAGCCTTACATAACATACCTTGTAGTGAAATAATGACCAATGTGGGGAGGGGAGACCTCTTTTAAAGATATTAAAATCGTATCACATTCAAATTACAATGTAATCCTATAGCGTAAAAAAAGATTGCAGTGATAGTTTTCCCAGACTGGATGACAGTTTCAAGTCTGTTTTTCTTTCTAGTCGGACATTTTCTCCGAAAATGAATGAAATATGTATTTATTTGGAAATGATTTTTTTTCGAGTACAGAAATCGGTGCCATAGCAGCTGTATTGGTGATGATCAGGATGATGTTGGTGTCAGTGGGAGGAAAATTGGACTTGAAACACTTCCAGCATGTAGTAATCATAACACAGGCACTGAAAACGGTATTAAGCTGCAAATCGTTGGAAGTAGTAGTAGTCTGACTGGTGATCATCCCCGTGACGGAAGCCAAAACCAATCATCCACAACAACACCTCCAAAGTGCCCTAGCCCGAATACAAGGATTTTTCGCAAATTTCAACCTCCCACGTTTACATAAAAATATGTTCGCAAAAAGAGAAAAGGAAATACTCATTCACTATTGAGCTTACACGAGTTACACGTGTATATGGATACATATATAATCGCTTTCTTTGTAATAATTTCAAGAAAAAATTGTAATAAAAGTTAACACAAAATCTTTTTGATAAATTTGAATAATCACTGGATACGCAAACACGTTAAATTCTTATTGAGACTTTAGAATGTACAATAATTATTACAAAGTAATGAGATTAGAAAAACATTTAAAAGAGCTAATTCTCAAGAAAAGTAACATAATCCGTAAGTTTCCCTATTTGCTCTTCGCCCGAACTCAGGGGAACATCTTCAGGCTCACATTCAGTCGGCTCAATCATTCCATCCACGACTTTCCACTTATGCTGATTTACAACTGACTCCACCTCCTGCAGAGAAATTCCCAACATTTTTGCTACGTCTTGAGGTCGAATATATGAGTATCCTGTACCAATCAATCTTATCGTTTTCTCTCGAACTGATTCTAAAAAATGATAAATGAAAACAACAAATTAATTATCAACACCACTGCCTCCCTCCCATTCTCCTCAAGTTAATTATCATTTATTTTACTCGTACTTACCAATAAGTTGAGTCATTATCGGAGCTATAGTCGCACTCCACTGGAATCCATTAGTAGCTTGGTAAAACCCCGGCATATCTTTGGTCCACAGGCGCTTCCCCACGTTCCACATTGCTTCCATCTCCGCATTCTGTTTCATATTGGATGGAACACGCTTCCACAGGAATTTCGCGTTGCACAGCTCACCCTGCAGTAAATAATAAGCAAGTAGCTCTGTGTAGCCCTCTACACGAATCCCATCTGGACCGCTGTCCAACTCCCGCTGCTCCAAAGCGTCAATAATAGCCTCCATCCTGTCTATCAAAAATCGTCCAATCTCTCTCCTACAAAACCCAAACAAATAATAAAAAACACTATTAAATCCAGTTCAATTTATTCAACCTGAAAACCACAACATTTCACTTAAACCCAATCACCAAATTAATTAAAAAACAATTAAATTACCTCCAATCAGCCGGTGACTCTCCCGTCTTAACCAAACACCAAAACAAAGTTCCTCCCTTTTCCCTTTTTCACAAAAATATCCCAAAACCCAACAAATCCTTTAATTACTTTCCCACTCTAATTATAATTAACTTTTTAACTATCCTTAAAAAATTCACAATAAAACATAATTTGTTATCAATTTTCTTAATTACTTTCCCACTCTAATTATAATTAACTTTTTAACTATCCTTAAAAAATTCACAATAAAACATAATTTGTTATCAAAATACCTAAACACAAATCCTCCACAAAAAATGCCTAAGTCACTTTTCCATTGTGTATTCATCTGTTCTCATGTGAAACTTCAAATTCCCCTTTTCCCGCCATACCTTGTCAAAACCTTAGGGCACTCTGATACAACCCATCAAGTACTCCCATAATAAAAACGCTTTTAGTAGTAAATGCACCCAATAATTGTGAATGTAATTTAATGCGTTTTTATTCCTTTGTGTGAAGTTTTCAAGCGTCACAATCACATCATTCATAAAAAACTCTGTGTGCTTTACGCGTTAATGAATTTATGATAAGTGTCCTTGTATTTTTTATTAATAGTCTTCTCATCTTCTCATTCATTGTATATTTTTACCAACACCTTAGCTCAAGTCAACCAAAATGCATAAAATAAGGTGTTCATTTGTTCACATGTATTTTTTTATGGAATCTTCTTGGTGCTCTCTCATCTCTGAATGTATTTGTTTTTTACATGGTAGCACATGGATGTGAATTTAGATTCTTCTGTCTTCTCGGAATCCTGTAATACACAGGCAGGGATTCACAGATCTCAAAACAACATAGCATAACTCAAGGATTATCTTTTTCAATTGGGATAAGCTGAATACACACAGAATGTTTTTTAGTTGAAAGGGTGCAAATGTAAAATGCATGTCTTACCTGTCCACTTTTTTAATCGGTAAAAAATCCCATTTGAATCTCACTCTTGATTGTTATATTTGCATTGCATCATAGGGTGACTCCTGTCTGTGAATTTTTTATGGATGCTGAGATAGGACCTTTGATTTTTGCATATAGACGATATTAGGCTTCAGGCTAAAAAGCAGATTGAGTTCCTGTTTTTTAACAATAAAAAATATATCCTGTGTTCCTGTTATTTTGGTGAGATGTGCAAATGTGATTGTATTGTTATGTGGAGAATTAGATGGCAACTTTGATAAAACACGTACAGTAAAGGGCAATATAGTAATACAATGACTTTTGGCTTTGGGTGTTCTCAGATTAGCAAGTAGGATAAGGCAGTTTGGGAGTTTGAAGTAATCATTATTGTGTTTATTTAATTTACACAGTGTTCTCCAAGAGCAAAATGTGATTAGCGTTTATAGTAACAAGTAGGGATTGCTGAAATGGTGATTAAATGATTAGTCTTAATCTAAATCCTGGGAATCACAGTGTGCAAATTTGCAAAAGGATATTCTGTGGTTTGTGATTTTTATTGTAAAGTTGAAAAGTTGGAGAGCTTCTTGGGTTTAGTTTGTAACTCCCTTTTTCGTTATCCCCTCCGCAAGATTTCGTCCAGGGTAAAGTTTTTTGTGAGGAGAATGACGAAAAATAAAAAGGTTGTGGCGGTGGGAGCCACTTTGCTTCTAATGATCTGGTGCACAAAAGGTAGCTTTAAAAATTCATAATTAATATTAAAATATAATTAAAATGGTGAGAAATCAATGATTGGTTATGAATTTGCTAAGGTTATTGGAATTCCGACCCGCAAGGGGCAAGTGCCAAGATCCTCAATGAAGTTCGAGAAGATAGACTGAATTCGATGGCGTATCATGACGAGCGAGGTGGGATTCCTCCACTAAACCTTGGTTCGGAAGCACTGGCTGTGTTTAATGATCGGGAGCGAATAATTAACGCTTTAAAATTAGAGGTGAGCAAATTTACAAGTAAATTTATTAATTTTTGGGAAATTCGTGGGTAAAAATATTTCTTTGCTAATTTTCAGATTAGTAATTTGGAGAGACAGTGTGAGAAAAAGAAGGTTCCCTCCAAACTCCCAAAAATCTACGCCATAACGCCAACCTACGCCCGTCCAGTTCAAAAGGCGGAGTTGACGCGGTTATCTCATACACTGATGCTCGTCCCAAATTTACACTGGGTGGTTATCGAGGACTCCCCGAGGAAGACTGAGTTGGTAGCAAATTTACTTCAAAAGAGTGGAATCCCTTATGCCCATTTAAATGCAGCTACTCCAGCGACATGGAAGCTGAAGGCGAAGGAGCCACGGTATAACAAGCCACGTGGAGTGCTCCAAAGGAACACAGCGTTGGAGTGGCTCCGCCAAAATGTACAACCGCATGAAGAGGGCGTTGTATATTTTGTAGATGATGATAACGCTTATTCGTTAGAAGTGTTTGATGAAATGAGGTATATTAAAAGGGTGGGGGTGTGGCCTGTGGGGTTGGTGGGGGGGTTGATGGTGGAGAGACCTAAATTAGATGAGCGGGGCAAAGTTGTTGGGTGGCTGACTGTGTGGAGTCCGAAAAGGCCATTTGCCA
>JAHZNG010003785.1:0-17271 GCA_027744375.1 Orchesellides sinensis | reverse complement strand
CTCATAGTGAATTTATATCCAATACACCTATAAGTGTATTTAGTTTCCTAGGGAAAGATTTCAGAATACACTTATAAGTGCTACAGTACTTATCAGGTTAAGGAACGGCAGAAGCAAACAATATTTTTAGGAAGAAAATAAACGGAAAAGCATTCAATGATACATAGCCTTGCTTGTCATCTTGGTCATAGTCATAACTTTCCACCGTATCAGGTTCTGTGTTAGAGAAATTGCCTCCGGAAATAGTAGAATTCTTTTTAGCTAGAGCACCATAACAGAAAGAATAAGTGCTCGTTCGAACTCTGAAAAAACCAATGATAATCTGGAACATCATGTTTTTACCACAATTGTACGATTCTTGTCTATTGTAATCATATAAATAGAAGAGCACAGTCCTAGTAATAGTTGCATTTTTTGGTGAAGGGTCTAATCTGGTGTGTGCATATATGCAATTATTCATGTGGTACGTGGTAGACACTCTTTTCTTTGTTTCTGCATACTATATAGAATTACGGACTCTTGTTAACTCAACCTCATATTCTCACGATACCCAGAAGTAGAGCGAGTTATCCATGCGTTATAAGTAGAGGAGCTTCTTGATATAAATGGTATACATATTTTATTACAAGACAACCTTCAGTTATATGGAGGACTAATAAGACACTTATTTGGTTTCAACAGCTCCTGGACTTGGCCATGATACTCCTCCAGTTTTGGGTGACAGACAGGATGCATCACCTGATAGGAAAAATCTACCCGTCTTGACTACCCAAGCAAATACATTCATCGATCAAGAAGGAGATGTAGATGCTATTCCGACTCAATCCTACTTTGACTATCCAAGTCGAAATAGCACTGTGAACGATGAAAACAGTGAAACTGGTGATGAACGTGATAGTAGTGTAAGTGGTCGTGGTAATGGTAGTAGTAGTGGTAGAGGAAATAAGGGAACAAATAGCATAAGCTCAAACCGTGGAAAACCTCCCACGAATTTGATTCCAATCTACAACGTTACAACAGGACAAAGAACAAGAAGACCGCTGGTAAAAGCAAGGAGTTCTGAAGAGACAAAGACAAATGATGATAACGCAATTATTGATGAGAGTCGAAGAAGTAGATTGCTGTCTGGTAGGGAGGAGGAACAAGAAAACAGAGAAGCTGCTCAAAGATCGATTGATGGATTTCCGCCCGCTTATCCAGACAACGATAGAGTTGCTAAGAAGGCTCCTTCGGGCTCAGTAAGTTCTATTTTTGCTCTCGCATACTTTCTCGTTTCTGCAGAACTGAGCAACTTGACATCCCCAAACTTTCCCCATTTATTGACGGCTTCAAATGATATTTCAGGAAAAGTTTATCGCTAAAACACACGCACTATATGTAACAAGTAACAGATGCAAGAGTGATGATGATTTAAGATAAGATTATACAGACTTGATAATAAATAAATCGACTAGGCTGAAGTTTACTATTTAGTTCATTGGAAGTTCGTTATATGCAAGCGGATAAACCTAGGCGGTAAACCGCGTGAAATTAAATTCACCTACACGGTAAACTTTCCAAACGGGCGCTACAGCATTTATTCCCAAAATTAAGAAATGATGTCCTCAGCTCTAGATCGTTAATTGAAAACTGAAAATAGGACATAGTAGCAACGCTTTTATAATTTAGCCGGTAGAAATGTCATAGTCCAGAGATGTAGCATAAAAATCTTATTTTGTACATCTAAAATTGAATATCAGATCAGAACAGAATATACAAGTTTTATAGGTAGATGGTCGTAATTAGCCATAAACATAACTTCCATCGTCTCATCTTGAGTCATAATCAACACATGTAAAGCCAGTAACCCTCCATGAAACAATACAAGTACCATAAACAGTTAATCAGCAAACTCCAAAAACATACATTCCGTTGTATTTATTTAAGTAATTAATTTACACGTATGATAAAATATGCATGTTGTAAACAATACATATATGACTCACATTAGAAGCAACGAGGCAACATAAATTTTTATAATTTTTATGAAGTTTGCATGCTTCCATGCATTCATTTTTCATTTTTATGTGATCATACCATTTTGGAATTGCATTTTTTCCAGTTCAGAGAGCCGTAACTGAGAAAATAATATAAAAGTCCTGATACAATATCCATGTTTTAAAGGTTCAGAACAGAAACAGCGAGAAATTTTCATGCGAAAGGAACGTAAAGATCATGTGATAATGAAAATGACGGTCATGAAGCCAATTCCAACTTCACATATAAACTTATCAGGCAAGTAGTACTCTAATGTTCTCATGAAAATGACAAAGATTCAGTAGTCTGTAGCATGACAGTGTGATGACATAAGTTTGTACTGAAGCTGTGACTACCAAGATATAGTAGTAGGTACGTAATACCACTTCATATAAAAGTTTCCATAAATATATACACTCTCACTAAACAAGTTAACAACTAACTTTCCCGAGAACCTAACAGCTCTGCATCTATTCCTATTCATAGACCACAGGGAAACTTTCCCATTAGCATTGTATTTCATTCTCCACTAGCTTCCATGATATCACACAACATTAGGCTTGGGAAAGTACACATAATACGACACCGCATCTCACACCCACAACACAACAGAGCTAGTTATGATAAACTAAAGAAGATGTTTGTCAGTAAAAATACATGTAGTTCTGTGAGTGCAATGGAGATAATAGAATCACAGTATATTCACATGAGAAAATATGACGAAGCGAGTGGATTTCTAAACAGTTGTCAAATAACAGAAGGAATGCATACATCCATGTGCATTTATATAGCACGCATTCAAGCAAGATTCGTTGTCTCATTCATTATTTTCTACAGAGTACCTATAGTTGCCACCACCATAGTTTAAGTTTTCTAAAAGTATCTTACATGCTTTCTCTCCCATGAAACTATGTTGTTTAAAAGTTACTAAAACTTAACATGAGCCTGAAACCACTTTCAACCTCAAACACAGTAAGCAAAATCGAATTGAACTTGTTTCACATTTCTTGAATGTAATTAGTTGTATACAGCTGCACCCGACAGATCTTGTGATAACAAAGCACACACAAAAGCAACTCCTAGAAACAATCTAGAAACAGTCTTCTCTCAAATAGTGCCCACCAAACCTGAAGAATACTCAATTAGAGCAATCATTCATAATTTCGCTTTACGCTCTATACGCAACCTGCTTTTCTACTGATCCACGGATGAAGTAGTTTCCGCTAAGAGGAACTAAATTTTCTCGTGGCTTCCTATTTCGGCTTTCAAATGCATAAATAAACGATATTAAGTATGCATTAGGTTGCGCGAACTCTCGGAGGGTTGTCGAGATGAAATATTAACATGTCTGCAGTAATAAAGCAAGTATGTGGTTATTTTAATAAACGGAAAACTATGCCTTTTTCCAACGTACGAAATGCTCATCCATAATCCATACATATGTGTATATATACATAATAAGCCTTTTACTTTTCCTGACTAATTACAGGGCGCTGATGCCAACAATCCCAAATACTCGTATTTGAAACTTCAGGACAATACAAAGAAGGTACAGAGACGGGGTGATCTGCCATACGACAACGCACAGTCTTCCTCCAACATGGCCATCATTATAAAGACGCTTGTTATTTCCGCTCTTACGTGTCTTGGATCAGTTCTGAGCCTGTTCTTAATCAGCCTAGCTGTCTACCGTTACTCATTAAAAAGAACTAGTGGAGTCTTTCCATGCACCAGACGAGGCTCAACAGACGAGGTAAATGATAGTCGCAAAATTTCCAAGTACTATGTACATACCTACCTAAACCAAAACCCACGCAATGCACGCATATATTCATTACCTATTTACTCAAAAATTACACACATCACAAATATACAGGTGATATATACTGTCTCAATAGGCAGGGATTATGCTTTCTTCTCTTTGATCCATTTCGATTATCCATAGATCAATAAGCTTACAACTGGTGCCACTACTATTTAGCATGCTTTTTTCACAGAAACAAACAAAGAAAAGATATATTCGTTAGGTTACATAGTACGTGTAAGTTTCAAATCTAACCACATGTAGAAGAGAGAGAGCTGAATGAAATAAAAGGGAATTTCATTCGCCTCACCACACACTGCATCTGCTAGACTTGAAATGTCAAAAGCTTCCATAATCTTCAACTTTTTCTACGTGCTTGTAAGTTACAATGTACAGAGAAATAGCAACTTTAGATGAAAACATATAGTTTCTTAAGACAGCTGAATGAAGTTGGTCAGATCTTTGCAAGTAAAGCCAGAGAGAAATGATGGTTGATCCAGCATCCGCCATGATGCTCAAGGGACTATTTTCCCACGAAAACTAAGGAAGAACATAATATACTTTGGTATTCTTATGACGCTTTTACTCAATGCGCTGTTCTTCTTCAACCACCATAACATTCTGTCTCACTGAGCTGAGCCATACAATAGTTGACTTGACAGTCTTGAAATTGGAAACAATCCATTCCACTTCTACCACTATTTCTGCATTTTCTTTTCTAAACTTTCACAAACTCAGTTCACCATACAAGAAAAAGTATCATTCTTGTTTGATTTCTATTCATCCGTAAGTTAAGGAAACAAAGTATGTATAAGTACCTATACAAGTAAAGTCACTTTCATAAAAAAGTTCTTTCGACGAGAAACTGAAAATAATATTACCATCATCAGGCCATGAGTGAGTGATGAGCGTGGAAAAATTAGACTTCAAGCTGGTCATTTTTCTCCGTCCAAATCTCAAAGCTATCATTAAGCGGATAAATGAAGACGAAAATGTAGTACATTTGTTGCAAAATAGAATGAAATGCGTACATTGAAGTACGAACAATGGAAATGGATTGGAATGAATACAGGCATTGAAAGAATATTGAGACATAAAGTAGCACTTCAAAGAAGACAGGGGCAAACCCTACAAGATTAGTTTTCCACCATACCATTCCCCAATCTCCAATCAAAACAGAATTGAATGACATGTTTCATCGCCTTGTTTATTAGCTGTTGCATTCTGATACTCCTGAATAGCAACCAGCGCAAATTACAACTTAAGTCAAGAGCTTTTACCAATGCGACAAGCTAAAGCCCACACGAAGAGTACAGAAAAATAACGAAAAAACTCAAGAGTAGTGTTTAGAGAGAAAGCACTAGGGGAGAAATAGGAATGTCAAGGAAAAATGTTAATTTTTACTTTTTTCCCTACCTCATTTCAGGGATGAGGACACACAGCATCAGGGTGCTGGTATGCTATATACAAGATTCGGTCGAAACAAATCTAGAAGAAGAGACTCATTCTCCAGTTACGGGAGCAGCACCCAACATCATCAACAAGAGTCTGACTCCGACCAAGTTGAGCTGAGTGGAATAACGAACAGTCTTTACTTTGAAAATGAAGACATCTATCACATTACTTGAACTCTCAATCCTGGAGTGGAGCCCAAGTTATGTACTCTACAATACGTATTTAAACTGCATATTATTATTACGCGCACTTAGAAAGAATCTACTGTTATACATATACCTAAATAAAATATACGTATACACCTAGTTTTTTATACACGGGTTCTCACACATTAGTATAATAAAGTATAACTCTATACGATAACGAAATGGAATCATATAATTTTGTGTATGCGAAAAGAAAAGAGTAATAGTTATATGTATGTGAGCTCAAGATTTCCATCTATTTCCCTTTCTTTACCGATTCTCTCTTCCTTAGAAGAAAACGACGACTTTTTTAACAGTAAAGGCTCTTCAAAACTGTATTTCTAGAAAAAAGGGTTAAAGCGGTGGAAAGAGAGAAAGTGAAGAAAAAAGTCTCCCATATAATTTCAGCTGTACGTATATTGAATGTAAGGCTAAAACAGATTTGTCTTTTAACTCATCTTTACCAATGCATTTGAAACTCCAGTTAAGTAAATTTAGCAAGGCCCATCTTACTTTGTCTCTGAGTCTCTCTTAATGTAAAACCTAAACACGCTCATTTTATGCATGTATATTTTGTATATTCATCCAACTAAATAAATCAGAAACGTGTTTAGAAACAGAAGGCACATGATTTTCCCAAACCTAACGACTTCAAGAAAATCTAGCAATAATTTTTGAGCAAAGTGAAACGTGATACATTTCAACAAATTCGTCTTTACAAACTATGTACGAATGAAAGGGAAGCAACATTAATACGTGCGAATATATTTAAGGCGGCATCTCAGCAGTGTTATGAATAGACAGTTGAGTCTCATGCCTATGCCTTGTTATGAACAACTTCAACTAACTTTTTGTTTGATGTCACGTCCTCTCATTTTCACAGTTTTTGCATTATTACACGCTATCTCCCTTTCAAGTTTCAAGTTACAGAACTGGCAGTGAGTACACTTGCATTTGCCACAAAAAGCTTTCCTCTCCACTTTTAATTATCCTCATTAAAACATGGCACTTTCTGAGCTACGACCTTTGCCTCAGCTTCAATAGTTTCTATTTTCAAGGAAACGTTTTTCAACTTTTGGTTCTCAATTTAATAGTAGTTCTGGTATCATTAAAAAGGAAAGTAGGCACGATATATCAAAACTATCCTATCAAAAGATGCCAATAATATTTATAACAACAACACGAGAGCTATCCGCTTCCCCTGAATCAGTGGTAGTTGAGACGAGGAGATGCTCTCATGTAAAAGCAAAGTTACTCTAAATATTCAATAAACATTAATTAGTTCATTCACTGTAGTCCCTCTCATTTTACTTTTGCCACAGTTCACCTTGTTTGCAAGCAGAAAATGAAATAACTTTTATCAATTCGAAATTCCAATAGACCGTCGTGATGAACAGAGTTTTCTCACGCCAGAAACCATATAATTAGCAGCCAAAGTGCATATTTAGATGTAGACAATGATCACTTTCACGCCCGTCTCTTCTCTTCGTTCTTTTCATCACGCTCTTACACTGCTGTTGTGCTTTTCCTGTACTGGATACCAAAAGTACCTTGTACGACTCATTAATGTTTGACTACCCACTATATGCTGCTAACTAAATACCGTTGCAAAAACTGAATACTAAATTACAATTTGACATATCAGAACTCGGATTACAACAGCATTAGTTTGACTTCGGAATTATTATGTGTGTTTGAGTATCACGAACATTGGGTTGAGATAGCTGTAAAACCTAACGGTGAAAGTTGGCAATTGGCAACGTAAATATTGGCCTACCATAAAACTAAAGGGAGATAAACCTGACAAACAGGATATAGAAAACTTGCAATTCTTTAGACTATTAGTCTGTCTGCGTTATGCTATTTATTTGTTATCAAGAATGGAGCAATTCAAAACTGTTACGAAACCCAAAAATGTAGATTTTTTGAACCTCATTTAGATATTGGCAATTATGACAACAGATTCAGCATATTAATAAAAAATTTACCCTAAATCATGTGCCGCATGCATATTTTCGAATACAAAAGTTTTGATAACTGTACTGTGACTAACGGCAAATTTTGACATTTTCTCTGCATTTTTTTTACTGTAGTTGCCTCTTGGTTAGAGACTACATTTGCCGAAAATATACTATCAATTATGAGCTCCGTTCAAAAGTTGTGACTAAAAACGCTTTTTAGAAAAAACAGCCGTCACTCGTTGACCGTTCATATTTTTCAAAATCTGACAACAGCATCGTCGTTTTGATAAAAAAATGGGTCCCACATGATGTGCTATACGCATATGCTGCAATAAAAAATTTCAAACCGTAACGGTTTCTAACGGTAAAATGTAACCGTTAGTGCCCATCTCACAACTCATCCGAGCCATTTGCATTGAGAACCCATTGCAAAAAGAATTTTGAAAATGTTGATAAATGCACCTGTTAGAGCAGTGACAGACAAACAGACACTGGTAACATTCTTAGTAACTTGCTAAATCGCAAGTTACTAACTAATTTGAAATAATATAGCATCTTTTTTGCAAGTTTCCATCTGGAACGAAGAAAATGATACAGGGTATCACAATAACTACCCAATTTTATTATTTACCCTACTCATAAAGCCAATGCTTTTGAAGGAAGATCCAGGTCCCAGTATACATTTTAATGGTACCATGAACATAGCACATATACTTTGCCAGTCTTCTTACTTTAATACAGTAAACATTTCTGTCTTACTCACTCTTGAGTCAGCCACAAGAAACCAATAACCGCAGCTCTTACTGATTTATGGTACAGCAGAGTAAAACATCATTACAGCGCGACGAAGAAAACACATAAAGGGCCCACATGGGTATCGTTTGCCAATTCAATATTTGGCTAAACAATACACTACTGTCAAATCCCATTTAATTTATTTAAGGTGTAGAGTGCCGCGTTGATATAATATTTTGCTTAACGTAAACGATAAATAAAATCACCTGAGTCAACGTTGTGAAATATACAAAACAATTTATCTATGAAGAATGGGGATAAAGATAGGATTAGGTATATGGAATATGTATGTATGTATATCAGCGATAAATCCATATAAGTTTATACACCAATTAACTCATAGATGTTACTATTGTATGTACTAAAAGATAATAACTGCAGCTGTATGTAGTTTCGCCGGCAGGGGGTAAAGAGTTGTAAATTATCACTTTATATAACATATAAGATACTTTATTCTAGCTATGACTTTCACTAGTAGTTAAGGTCAAAACGGTGATGAGGAATACAATGCTTGTAATAGGCCAAGTATGATAAACTCCAATATATTATAGCCCATGACAAATATAAATCACTGAATACAATAAAGTTTATGATTATTAATGCATAAGGACAATGTTTTTTCTTCTTACATAAAGACAACATCATATTGCTTTCACGTTTCTCCTTACATACCTTAAAAGTTCATAACTAGCTACTTTCTCTTCAAGGAAGAGAGCTTGGGGTAAAGGTATACACAAGCGTTATTAAAAACGCAAGACAACTTATGATTTTAAAGAGCGGACATTTTAATGGGGTTCCGAGCAGAGAAACTGAAACCAGATCCCTGATTTTCAAACAGAAGCCAGTCTTCTCATCTCATCAAGTCATATATTATTTGGAGGACAAAAGGGGAACATGCAGCATACATACATATACGTTGGCCAAAGGTGCGAGCAAATCCATGAGAATTAATTAAATTGAATCAAGTTAAATTATAGCTGCATGTGGTTACGCTGCACTGACAGCCTCCTGGTTTCACCCTACTGCTATCTCTAGAAAAATAGTACGAACAAGGAAAGAAACCCATCTACCCATTATGTATTATGACTCCACAATTTACGTTTGTGTTTATCATGAATCTATAATATTCATTTTTGAACAGTATGTATGGCTGCAAACGGCAAACTAACTTTCCCTCATCCAACGTTTGTAAATATGTACAACATGGAAAGCACAGTCTTTGGAGTAGGGGTATTTAAATGTAGAGACTAATTGGAGAGTGAGCTGGATCAGTCGACGTGTGATTTATTTTACGACTTTTGCATACACATCGTAATGTGCTATTTAGAGGATTCTAAGCGACTCTACAAACACAGCATCATGAAATGAGGGAACAGAGGAATTCACATACACAGATCGGTGGTGCCTGTGTTTCGCCCTTCGCCCCGCAAATCAGATCTCCCGGTTTCGTGTCAAAGAGTCTCGGCTACTACAAAAGGAGCGCAAGTAAAATGACAATGGGCCAATGCAATGATCAGATGCACAAAATGGAACTGCAAGATGCTACTAAAATTAGTCATAAAGCCTACCATTCCCACTAAAATAAATGACAACTAACAGACGAGTCGGATGAAACTTTTTCACAACATTCCACATTATTTCCAAGCATTCTCACTTAATGTGAAGGAAACAGGCTGAATATGCAAATATGTACAGAGCAGAAGAACATCAAAGTTACGAAGCTATAAAAGTAGAAAATGAAACTACATCAATCTTTTATAATTGTAGTTTCTGCTTTTTTATTGCTACAACAGCTAGTTAAGCCGAAAAAATATAATACACGAATGAAAAGCTTTTCATTCCCATGAAAAAAGTTCATCACGCCTATGAAAAACCTCATGAAATTACACAAACATTGCCGCATCAAAGAATACCCGTCAAACTCCTTAAGGCTGATAAACGCAGGAGACATACATATCATATTAAAAAAAGAATACTAACATCAGGAACGGACTCGAATTGAAGGCAACTCTTTTCATTCCTCCCCTCATAGTTTTCTTTATCAAGAAAAAGCCAAGCAAAACAAGACAAACTAAACAGAGGAAATAATAATTAGAGCTTTACTCAAGTCTCCTATTTCCCTCGGTTGGGGATGTGAAGCAATGTTTTCCGGATTTGTGCTGCTGGGTGTTTCCTCCAAACTTTCTATGGTAAGGACTTTCCTTGTCGTGCTTGTGTTTACTTTCTTTTGACTACAAAAACAACTCTCATATCAGCTTAAAAATAGGGAAAATGTCGTTTACAATGAAAGTACACGTACACACAAAGTACTGTGAAACACTTCACGCTACTTACGAGTATAACATACGTAGACGAGTACAAATGTACAACTATAGAAAACTGAAGAGTGAGGCAGCGCTTTCTAATAGTCAGTTACATAAATACGAGTACATATGTACAACTATAGAAAACTGAAGAGTGAGGCAGCGCTTTCTAATAGTCAGTTACATAAAAATACATATTTTATCAAAGAAAAAAAAATCTACAAGCAGACCGATATTTTAGAATACAAACGAACCACGTTTTCCTTACGTACATAGACATATATTTTGTTACACTTCTTGAAAGTATTGCTTTCAAAGCAGAAGAGAAAAAACTTATTTATGTTGTCAGTTGAATACAACTACCTATGTATCTACAACAGATCACAAGTACCAAATGACGGTAGCTCTACAACGTCTTTACGTGCATCACACTCGAGCAAGGCTCGAAGTTAAATTTTGAGCAGCTTGGTTTCTTACTAGCTGGATCACACGAAGATGGTGTCTCCTTAAATCAACGTCATTACATAAGCTTAAGTATGAACTTGTATACAGCAAGATGTTGCGATGAGCGTCAGGATAGAGTTCTTCTATATAATGTCATCAACTTTCTAGCCAATATTTCAATCGGCAATCTGTTTTTTAAGGAATATCTATACAACTTGCTTTATAACTCAGTGTGCCCAGAAGACTCTTCCAATTCAAGAGATCTTCAAGAACATTAAAGACATTCTTCAATACCAACATCATACTACCTATTTGACAACACGACAAACAGACAACAGCTAACTCAAATTCACATAGACATAATTTTCAATTTCAAGATGAAAGAGTTATGAAGAATGTTGCAAAAATGTTTTCCTGCATTTGCTTTTCTCCTCTCATCTTTTAAAAATGTATTGTAGCTGGTCTAGATGGGAAACTATTAGCTTGCTTGAGTAAAGAGTAAAAATGAAGGAGTTTTGTAGCATTACTTCAACTGTCAACATCTTAGGAATGATGATGGAAATGGCACAGTGGCTTATATTTTTTCTACAACCAAAAGCACGTCAATTCAGTGAGCTGAGGTACATGTATGCCCATGCCACGTATCATAATTCTTTACAGGCACGCTTGTATAGATTTGTCTTTTAGCACAAACTTTTTTAGTTCTCAATACAAAAGATTACGAGGAAAACAAAGGATATGTCACGAGAAATAAAAGTAATATCTTTAAACCATGATACTGTGACTGTCAGAAAGAATATATTCTGTCGTATGACGAGTTAAGACATAGACACAGCATGTTCACTGTGTGAATGTGTGAAACAAACGTCATATTTGAGTAAGGTATACAAGTCACAATATTGTTTACACACAGTATATAATATGAGCTAACACAAGCAAGGGCGTACTGACTTTCAGAAAAATAACAACACATCATCAGTACCACTTTAACAAGAAAACGTGTTACACACTTCAAAGCAGCAAAAGTGATAGCATGACTTTCACATGTTTCTAAGACCCATTCAGAAAATCAATAACAGCGCATCTCACTAGCTCAGTTTTTATTCATGTTTCCTACGTGGCACTCCTCTGCAGATACTGTATCTGTCAACGCATTATTATATTATCTATCTAATAGTATGTCGATAGTCTTTTCAAAGAATAACATATAATTAATTACCTTGGGTGGGATGTGCCCAATGATGTTCTCCGGATAGAAAATGCTTTGGAAAAGGTTACTACACTAATGGTGTGTGTGATGGTGCATGTTGAGGTTCGTAATATTGTATTTTTAATATAAATCAGACAATTTTAGCCAGATGCAATAATTATTTTAGGAAGCGTCAAACAAAATTGATTTTGTATTTAAAAGAAACTCAAATGAAAAGAGAAACTTCGATCTCGATCGCAATTATTTACATTAGCGTACACATTTTGAGCTAACGTAACTTAAGCCACATTTTCAAGCAAGCTCTTAAATTGATTTGACTTCAAGTATACATACTAGATTCAACTTTTTTTGGAATACAGATAAAAGTTCACTCACAGAGTATCTATCTGTAATGAAACATTAGCATATTTTGTTAAAAAATAAAGCTTCGTCACTCAGGAATCTTAAACCAATTGTGTAGAGCATATCCCGACCTTATAAACAAAACTTACTCATCAGAATTCTAACTCAGTTAAAACTAACACGATGTGTACATACACCCCATTTCTACTACTTCAAGAATAGTAGCCCTATGATAAAAATTAGTTTATATAATTAAGCAAAACTGCAGTAAATGTCTCAGATAAGAATGAGATGCAATAAATGCATATACACAGCCTTTACAATGCACGGCTCTTCCGTTTGCGTATGTATAACGATGCCATTACTTTCATTCCCCTATCATTCCTCAGCCGTTTCAACAGTTTTCTTTGTCGTTCTTCTCACCACGAAATTAGGAAAGCTGGACCATGAAATGGGTGAGTTTTCATTGTGAACAAATGCCAGTCTCATCGCTTCACTCCTGTCATGGTCTCATCATTCTCTTTGTCTGCTTCAAGGTCGTTTTCCCCTCTCACTATGAACCGGGATTGCCTTCATGCTTTGCATTACATTAAAGTTCATTGCAAAAGTACTAATCTTTTATATTGCTTTAGCTGGGCTTTTTAAAAGCCTCATACGTTGCTTTATAACTAGTACTTGCGAGATGTATAAGCCAAGTTCGCTTTTAGCTTTCTAGATACTTCATTTAAGTAGATAACGGGTTCTCTCACGATCTATCACAAGGAGCCCCCATATTAAGTGCATCTGACGTGTAGACTTAGGTCTTTACCAACCAACTATGTATATTGTCCAGGGATTCTTGCGTAACACAACACCACATATATGGACTCAATGCGAAAAGGAAAGCAAACCAAAGTTGGAATGATGAAACGAGAATCATGCATTCAATATAGCACAGCACGACACAGCAGTTAACCAGCACCTCCTTTTGCATACGTAAGTTGAGGCATACTTTACGAAACAGATGCTCATACAAATTCTGTTATAAGTTATTATATCTAGCAACGTTAATTCCTTTACAAATTCAAATGTGCCTATTATCTATCAAACATTTAAGAACAAGAAATACAAATTCCATAGTGGAATTACGCAAGAATATGGGTGCATCTTCAGTTATATCAATTTATGATTATTAATTACGTACTTTAAGTTCAGTATTCCCCGCACATTGACGAAACAAAAGGAAAGGACGTGACGAGCTTCTTAAAATGGCAGCATCTGCATAGAATGGATAGTAGGTAGGCTAATGCATTTATTTCCTATCTGTATATATTTATAGATGAGTTGCAATTGTACTATGCTGCTTCTCGTATATAACTTTAAACACGCTGATGAGCAGTACTACAGAACCTGAAATATATTAGTAAAGCATTTTTATTATTTCAAATTTTAGAAGTGGTTTCATGAAGCAGATGCCTCCCTTGGAATTTATCATTAAGCAGGCATTTTCTTTTGTTACACGAGTCACCCAAGTATTGTGTATTCTAAAACACGCAAGTTTGTCGGCTTATTAAGGATTCGTTTGCTTGGATTAAGCGGAATTCTTTAAAATATATGCAGATTTATTTTAAGTAGTACAAGAATCTGAATTTAAAATAAATGAGATGCCAGTCCACCTCAAACCTGGTCTTACTAGATTCTTTTAATTATGTTACGCCAAACTCATTGTCATCATGCGTTTGCGTATAATAATGCTCAGATTAATGGTGAGAAAGCAGGAGTGTATTCAGTTCTTCCGAGTCTTTATAGTTTTTTTCATAAAGCCTTACTCAATGAACATAACAAAGAAAATGTTTTAGGCAGTCAAAGTCGAGACGGAAGTGCGAGGACGTGAAATGACAAGCGAAGCTTGAAGAAAGAGTACAGAATAGAATGTGTGTTCTCTTAGAAAGGGATTATTTTTGTATCGTTTGCATTTGTTCAAGTCAACTAGAGAGAAGCATGCATAACAAAGAGTACGTAAGTCTCACCGTTTTTAAATGAAATCCGGGCTTCTGTAACCGCTGGAAGCGATGCTTTTTCCATGTAGATGGTTTTAAGTATTTCTACTTCATCCGAGGGTTCACAATCTATCTCGCCAAAGTATTCGGGATTAGTTGGCCAAACTTCCCTAAAAATTGTAAAAACAAAAATACAGGAAGGTGATAAATACATACGCTTGCATTTTATTTACAGTAATGCATGTATTTTTGCAGAAATTGATCTGCAAAATGTATTGCTTTTATCAAAAACTCGTGTTGTACGGGTTAATATACTCGCGTTGTGGTGCTTTCGTACAACACGTACTTCAATTATTATCGGTACAAGAAACGCAAATCCTTTTAACAGCATCAGTAATAACGGAAACGTGAATACTCAAGATCTGATTCTAGTTTCCTTGAGCAAACTTCCGTAGTCCGCCAGATCAACTGGAGAGTATGCTGAAGTGGTCACTCTGCTTCAGCTTCCATACTGTTATTCATTTCCTTAATTTCCAGACCTCATCTCCTATATCCTGTCTTCACATATTGAAACTTCCGTTATTACATGCTCGTATGCAGATCAACTCAGCTCAAGCATTCAAATGCAAAACCA
This sequence comes from Orchesellides sinensis, assembly GCA_027744375.1. Lineage (NCBI taxonomy): Eukaryota > Metazoa > Arthropoda > Collembola > Entomobryomorpha > Orchesellidae > Orchesellides > Orchesellides sinensis. The sequence continues at coordinate 2,143 of JAHZNG010003785.1, read as the reverse complement.
TAACGATCTGAAATAGTGAATGAACTGGCACGACATGGCATGGTATGCGGTTCTCGGTTTACATCATGTCATTTCAAGCAAGAAATATTTCCACCCCAAAACAAGGAATAGAATTTGATACAGACATTGAGTGGTCAGTTGTACTTATTCGTGCATAAAATGGAAACTAATCGCCCAAAAACTTCATTCCAAGAAAGACTTATCTTACAAGCATACATGGATATACATACGTTCGTTTGTGGATTTCCAAAGAAAAATAAGCATTCAAACCATTTGAATTCAGAGAGGATAAAAATGCTATCGTTTGCTGTCACAAAGTTAGGTTGTTACATAAAACACGAAATACTAACCTCGAGGCCCTCAGCAACATGGCAGCTTCCGTGAACTTCCCCGTGTGAATAAATACGGCGATTCTTTCCACTGCAGTCTCCCTGTCAAATAGAGTGGAAAATTATTAAAAAATATTCTACAAAATGATTTACAAACTGGAGCGTAGCCAGGCGCAGATCACATCACCACGACCCGAAAGGATGCATTAAAATTGTACATCAAAGGTTACTTTAAAAAGCGAATATTACTAAACTACATATTATGCATATACCTACTAAATGTTTAGAAAAGCATCCGTATCATCACAACAAGTCATCAAGACTAAATCAGCAACATGATGAATGAATAATGAAAAAGAATATGCAAGGATGAGCAGAATATTTTAAACAGTTGAAGCAATGGAAAGATAACGGAAGAGAGCGTAAGGCTTTGATGTTATAAGATACCCGAGTAGGTATCTCTCATTTTTAAAGGCCTGTTCAAAATGCTATGTTACATGACAAACTATGGCAAACATACGTTAGATACGAGGAGCTTCAATATTGCCAAAAACGTCTGCTTTCTTTCTTTTCATCAAATAATCAAAGCTTTTCTAATGAAAAGCTTTTATGTGCTGCTAGACATAACTCATAAAACCTTCATTTCTTTTGGAGAAAGTTTTGCGTTATTCTCCAATTCTTTTTCTAATCCCAAGCTTATATGGCGTGAAAGTATTTATACATTCATACATACATATAGTACATATAGGCGCAAGTCATCAGTACAGTGGCGACTTAGGCGTACAAGATGAAATACACAAGAAAGCTTATGTACTATATGTACAAGAAATACACATCCTTAGTTGTCGACTCTACGCTACACACTTGACGCTTTATTTTAACTGACCTAGAAACGTGTAAGTAATCCATTTAGCAGATGCATTTGTGCTGGTTCCATCTATCTTACTCAACTCTTAAAGTTTTCTTATCTGCTTTCCTCTGCTTCAACTTTTGTAGGTTCCTGTCTCGTAAGCGTGCTTCTGCACCCTTACGTCTACTTTTGATGCTTTTCTATTTTCTATAAGAACACAGTTTTATTTACCAAGACGAACGTTCATTCACAGTGATACTTCTGTATCTATGTAGCAACTCTGATAGCTCTCATGCTGGTTCTCTTACGGATCGTTGAAGAAGAAAGTTTTTCTCGAAATCTGTTCTTTCTTTTTGCCAATAATTGGGAACTTTTCATACACAGATATGGGCAAAACTTATGCTTCGTAAATCGCTTTATTCCATTTCCCTCATTTTTCCATTTGTCGGAGAAAATGAAATGTAACGAATGTTGAGGATGTAATGCATACTTACTCCACCAACACTATTTTATTATCATCCAAGGGATTTATGAAGTAAAAAATCGAAACATAGTATTAATAAAGTAGCTCAACAAACGAATTTGCCTTTTCATCCTTTCTTGAGCCTGCATGTGAATATTCATATACTGCAACACAACGGGAATTACATACATACATACATTTTTAGATTGTATTTTAAACATACTCACTAATAATGTTGTACTGTTTTGGCTATAAAATGTGAAGATGGAAGAAGAAGAGTCTAATATGCTCTTGATAAAACAAGAAATCGAAATAATCAAACAACATATATCAAAGGGATCTGAATTAACCTAAATTAAACGTTTACTTACAGGCACACAATGAACAACAGCAGTCGCTAAAGTAGTTTACTAACTGAATGAGCAGATGGAAGTGCAATAAAAGTATAGATACTCCGTATTTCTATAATATTAAAATATCGTAAAACTAAACCAGAAAAAC
>JAHZNG010003784.1:0-11291 GCA_027744375.1 Orchesellides sinensis | reverse complement strand
TGACAGCTGTACAAATACTGTGGTCCATTGTTTGTATATAGACTATAGACACTATGCTCCAGTTTCTGCACAAATTATATGTGGCAGGCGGACAGAGAGTAAAAATAAAAATTAACTGATGTTTATGGGAAAGCTAATGATACCGATGAACATTAGGATGAAGACATTTCTCTCAGGCTTGTACACAAGGGAATTGTATGCTAACGGAATAGTGGAAGAGGATTGTATACAAAAGAAGGGAGTGACCATATAAACTGAGTACAACGACTATTGCTCCACTTTATAATATGATGCTGTTTGTAAGTTTGATTCCCACATTGCCTTTTGTAGCCACTTTCCCTTGCAAAACTGATGATGGCCATAATCATAACAATAATAATCAATATCATTTAAATGGTTGTCGTAAAGTAGTCCATTGTAAAACCAACACCACCACCAAAAACAATTTCTACTTTGGAACACACGCAGTTTGCAAACTTGCTTACACAACGGGGAAAGTATAAACACGTTGTAGCAAATATAGAAGTCCATAGACAAGTCAGAATGACTTTCAGCGATAAGACCATGTCCGGCGACCATTGGTATACTGAAAATGCTTACTACCGCTTAACTGCTAATAGAGTCCATCAGACATGATAGAAATGGACAAAAAAGTCAAATGGACGTCATTGTGATCGTGGTTGGTGTCTGTGTGTGTACAATGCTTTTAATTACAAATGAAAATTTCAGATAATAATTAGTGTCAAGTTTCATACAAATGGTGAAAGTCAACTCATGAACTCATCACATCGCATGTAGTAGTCAAAGAGTTAAATGTTATAGTCTATAGTTTACTATACGAAGCAAGTACTTTCATTCGAGATGCAGATACACTGGACATCGTTTGGAAACATTAATGTATGGATGTCGCATCATCATCATACCACCAAAAAAATTAATGAACCTGAAAAAGCAAAATGGTAATGGGATGGTCATGGACACATACAACAGGCTTCTGTGGTTAGGGCTTTTGCTGGGAGCATACTACATAACAAACGAAGCTAAAAATGTAGAGAAAGGAAATGGACATGTCCCGATAAAACATCTTCCACGAGGACAAAAGGATATATTCCTGATCGTAAATTTTAAGTGGCTAAGTACAGCGGGCAAAACACATTGGAGAACAATCGTAGTTGCTGTGTTCTGTTGTGTTGTAAATTAATATACGATGCAACAAAAGTATATTTTAGCAATACATAATATTTAAAACTGGTACATAAAAAGTTCATTACATATAGAAGTATATACAAGAGAGAAAGATGAAGACTATGGGTGAAAGCCTATAAAATACTCAGCCTAAATATCCTCGAAAACGTAGCGTATTGTTTTTTTCAATGTATTTTTCTTCATGTGAAAACAGGGTTGCAGGAAAACATGCAGGGTTGCAGGAAGTCCACATTTCTTTGAAGAATACGTGAAGTGAAGTAAGAAGAGTACACAATGAAATGCAAGCATAGCATACGTACATATGTACATAAAGACTCATTATAAGAAGGTAGCATAAATGTTTGCATCCCCGGACCTACATGTGTCCTCCAAAAAATAGCGAAGATATATATTCTTTTGTTGGGTAATCAGCAAAAAAATTATGAGCTCCCTCGAGACTTATGTAGGTTCGTGTACAAGGCAAACATAGAAAATGTTTTTGGAGATAAAATGTCTGCATTTATTTTATGTGCTTTACTGAAAAAAATGCTGGACAAGGTATTATCATCATGGGTATGGGTATGACCTACTTCTTTACTTCCTCAGACAATTTTTACTTCTTTTTTACCGTCACCATAAATAAAAGACTAAAAACTGAAAAGCTGCTCTATTTGTGTTATCATTTTTAAACGAGCAATGCGTACAGTGGCATAAATAACGCTAGAAATATGTACTTTGAGGACTTTTATTTCAGAACCTTTCTTGGCCAACAATACAATTTCTGAATTTCAAGTAGCAAAGTAACTACACTGTGCACACAGTAGCTGTCATAGTCAACTGGGAATTCATTTTTACAAACAATGACGCTTCACAACAATAGACTTGACTGTAAAATTGCAGGCTTCCTCTTATGACTTCATCAGTCTAGCAAGTTATGCATGATATCACCTTTACCGCATTAATAAAATTCTGTATTTTGAGCATGAGCGTTTGAGCATGCGATGACAGCCACGTATTTTAAAAGTATATTTCATTTGTAATCAAGGCATGAATGAATGCAAAGTACTAAAGAGCTTTGTCTTCGGTTGTATGAATCACATTCGCAATGCATTTCATTGATTTCTTATAGTCCGTCTTGCTTTCGTGACACCTGTTCATTGTATTCAAGCATATCACTGGATATTATCCCGATCGAACCAATCAATAACCTGCATTACGAACATTAGATGAGTGCAAACTTGCGAGAACGCATAAAAGCATACACAATATTTCTCATTCATTCATTCTTGATTCATCATCATGCATATTCATCACCTAACAGTTTCAGGTACGCATATGTACATGCAAATTTGGGATACACAATACACATAAATATACACACATATATCCACAAACCCAATTCTTTAGCGTAAATTTATACTGTGTGACTCATATTGTACCTAACCGAAACGAATGATACTGACAGGATTACGCGTGTAAGTTTGTGTGTAAAACGCATAAACAATTCGGTTATACGTTTTAGACCAATTGCAGTGCAAGCAAAATATATACCTGTACACTTCCTTTCTTTATCATGAAAATACCATGTTAATTCGCATCATCCCATAAAAAATACATACATATGTAGGTAATATCGATGCAATGTTACTATTGCCAGTTGCCTAGCTCGGATTATCTCAAATGACTTGATACAGCGATGAACGCATACACGACCCATTTCCTAGATTAATCACAGACCTACCTTTGCTTGCCCATCAAACAAATCCTAACAAACTTTGATAGTAAGGCTTCAATTTTGCATAACAAATTACAACTCGCTGAAAAAGCTCCATAAAAAACTTTTGCTCACTCACGACCGTGCATCGTGATATAAATAACATAACGCACAAAACAACCCTACCTCTTCAAGCTATTATATTTTGGTTTTTTGTAGTAACCCTATCTATTCACAAAATTGTTGTTGATGGATGATTCATTGCTTTTGTGTTCCTGAAACTCTGGAGTTTATGTATATGCATGTATGCTTATTATGTCATCATATCATTCACAATCAAGTCGTCATTGTTCATATGCATAATGCTCGAGTACATCCTAAAGACCAACCTTGAAAATGTACCTTAAAGTTAAAAAAATGTGATAGGCTAATTTAGCAAAGAACAAAACAAAGACTAAAATCACGATTTTTTGGTAAAAATTTGCTCGTGGGAAATTCCTCAATATCTATGCACCCAAAAACATGACCAAACAAATAAATTAAGGTTAACTAGGTATTCGCTTACCCCCATTTTGCTTATGACAGGAAGTACAATGATGATGCGGATGTTGAGACTGTTGCTGTTGTTGCTGGAGTATCTGATACGGAAGTGGTGGATGACAGTGAACCTGGCACGCTTGCTGAAGATGATGATGTCCCTGTGACAATCCACCAGCATTATTCGGATGATGACCTACACCGCTATTATGATGATGGTGCAAGTGTGACATGTCACCCCCACTACTGCTATGCTTATTATGATGGTTGTAATAATGTTGGTGATTATTTGATGACACTTCTGCACACTGGCTTTTCAACTGAGAATGACTTGTAAAACTTTGCGCCGACTTTTTCAGTCCTGAGGTCATCGTAGTCGCCGGGACAAATGTACAACACGACCCACTATTATTCATCATCATTGGTAACCCAGAACCTGAATTGTTACTCGCTGGAAGGAAACCTGGGGGTGGGGGAATGATCCCCATTTGCTTGTACTTTTGCTCAGAACTTTTAGACGTGTGTGTACTCTGAGGACCGGTGTCCTTTTGTGTCATTGCAGTCATTCCCCCACCGTCATTAGGGTACACTGCCATCATCGACGAGCAAGAGGAGAAGAACATGACCAAATATGATTTCTAATTATATTCTTCTTGTAACTGGCCTATGCAAACTTACACATTAACTGTTCCTCTTTACATCGTTAACTGCTTCTTATGTCAATTTTTATTATTGTTTCCCAACACATTCATCATTTCATCAACCAACCACCAAGCGCAATTCGCCTTATCTTTCTGTTTACTCTTCTTATCATACATATGTGTCATCGAGTCAATACCATATCATTTTAAATTGTGACTTTACGAAAGAAAGAATGGCTTTAATAAAATCACAAATATATACTAATATTGATTACCTTTCCGTTAGTAACAGTAATAATCACCCCAAAGACTCTTTACCTATCCACACATCCCTTTGTTTATATATTTTTTAAATTTCTTACTGCCGTCCAAATCCCTCAAATATTGACGTTCACCTATTCCTTTGAATATTTCCCTTTCCAAATACAACCAAATGCCGGATCTGAATTGTCATTGTAGTTTCTAGTGGCACTTTCTTCACTTTAAAGTTTCACCTTGCCTTGTCACAAAGATTTTACTGTTTACATGTTATTTTTAGCCTTTCCAAATAACAATCCCATTTGCGACGCACTCCTCATAAACATATTCAAAATTCTCTCAGATCGGTATTATTACACTTACAGCTTATGTTCACGGGATACTTACTTACACACACACGCACTATTTTTTCATATACCCTCACGAAGACCTAAAGACATTCTGACAACAGCTGAGAAGATCTTAGTGCTGAGGTGGTGGTGTACTTGAAAAAAAAGACAAGATCACCTTTTTAGTCTGGATCGGATATTCCTTCCTTCCTTCTCTCGATGAAGGAAAATATGAGAATGGAAACAAGATGCGAAGAGAGAGTGGAGAGTAGTAGAAAATCTTGTATGCTAGAATATGCTATGGAGGAATAAGATTCGGAGAATGCGGACATATAAAACATACATGAAAACTGTGTAGGAGAGACAGAGACTTTTCTCCGTAGCCAAACCAAACCACAGCCAAGAAAGACTCTTCTGTCTAAAAGTACAGAATGTGGTTTTTGTTGTTATTTTGGACGGAATAGGCATAACATAGGTATACACGAAGAATAAAATTGTTATATGGGCATGGAAAATTCGTAAAACAACTTTTAGGAGTACGAACATCGTGTATGCAATGCATATCCATATTTATTCTTACACACGCAACCATACATCAGCACTTTAAAAATGTACGGATGGATACGGAAAGAGAGATGAAGTATAGTTTTGGACAACTTTGGCTTCAAGCCTGCTCCTCCTGTTGTTCACNCGCAACCATACATCAGCACTTTAAAAATGTACGGATGGATACGGAAAGAGAGATGAAGTATAGTTTTGGACAACTTTGGCTTCAAGCCTGCTCCTCCTGTTGTTCACTGGAGTAAAGTACGTTCTTATGTATTAAAAAAGAGTTGTACAGAAGCTCACACGATATGTATTATGTAGAAAAAAAGTCACAACCTCATCCAATATACCTAACTTACGGTATACACCTAACATGTTTGTATTTAGATTTTATGTACTCTTTTGTTATTTAGTTATAGGGTTAAAGTTATATAAACTTGTTCTCCATGAAGACTACGTCAAGGCAAGGCTGACACAAACCCAAACCCTTTTGTAAATGCTGTTGATCGTCTTGAGTTTGTAGATGATGAAAGCATTACAACAAAATGCATAGAAAAATGTCCTTAAAATATTATATGTAGGTATGTATATTTTATGATGTGAATTTGTATACAGTATAATGTCCTCATCCTGCAGTCGGCATCATTCCTGGTTTAAAGTAACGTGGGAGCAGTAATACAGAACACAATTGGTGCGTTGTTTTTGCGTAGTCGTATAAATCTCATAATAATATTATGTCATTGTAAATTGTAATTGCGAGCAAGTTTTATAGAATACAAGAATAAATCGCCAACGCCTTAGTTTCAATGTATACGTACATATGCAGCGGCTTTAATTTTAACAAAGACACCTTCATCTCCATAAACCGTCTCCTTTTAAGATAAGTAGATTAGCATGCCTTGCCAGCGTAGAATTAAATATGATTTTATCCACAAAATCTGAGAAGATACTTAATATTCATAAACATATCACCTATCGTTTTGTGTGAAACATGGTTCAAGGATACATGAAATTGATGAAATGGAGATGACTAAAGAGAAAGCATTAAGACTAACCACGATTGACGATTAAGAATGCATTTCGAGCCTAAAATCACAACAATTAACACTAACATGATAGACGACTGTATCTTTCGTATTCTGCAATCTGCATATGAAATGCTTGATGCATAACATGTTGGTAACGATTTTGGTCATGCATACAAAATTACATGAATTTTAGCAAATTACAAAAATGTAAACATTAGAGAAGCAACATTATTCCTTCTCTTGTATGCAAACAACTTAACTTTAACTAAGTAATTCAATCATTAAAATTCATACCCAAACTATCAGATCAAATATCAAAAGATCCATCTTAAAATGTATAGCGTTTTTAAATTACGGACACGGACAGGTATGGTGTGATGGTATATGGACTTGTATACTTTACCTTGCATAAAAAGTACACTTTGTGTATGTGTACTTTGTATATACAATGAAAGGATAGATCAGATCTTATGGTAAACACGTGGTTGATTTCATCCTGGTGTCCCGGAATTTTTTATTCATTTCATCTGCTCGTGTTTTGTTTCTGATAGACAAGAGAAGATGTGAACAGATTGGCAATAATTTTGTTATTGCTTTGTTGCTAATTGTACAGTAGTAATTTATTACAGAAGAATGCCAAAGAATAAAGGCAAAAGTAGCAGTGGTGGAGGAGGTGGTCATCGTAAAGCTGGAGGAGGACATCATCCTGTAGACCGGAGGAAAGCGAAACGGGAAGCTAGAACATCACAAACATTTTATTCTGAGGAGGATGGTGAAGGGAACAGTAGTGAGTGTTGTAGGAAAATTGCAGATTTAGAGTTGAATTCGGATGAGGAATCAGAAGGAGAGGATGAAGAAAATATGGAGGAAGACCAGTTTGGAAGAAAATGGCCGAAAATAGCTCCTCCTTTCTCGGTGGCTATGTGGGACCTTGCCCAGTGTGACCCGAAGAGGTGCACTGGGAGGAAACTGGCCAGACATGGTCTTGTTACCATTTTGAAGCCTTCGCAGAAGTTCCCTGGAATTGTGCTGGATCCTCTTGCTACCCAGGTTAAAAAATTAGCTTTTAAATTGAAAATGTCTAATGAGACATTTTAGGAAAACGTAACTGTTGACTGTAAAATTTTGTTGTTGTGTTTATTTTATAGGTGCTTTCACCCGCTGACACGGAAATATTGAAACAAAACGGAATAGGTGTGATAGACTGCTCGTGGGCGCAAGTTCCAGAATCTGGTTCAATTTTGCGGCATAAACCAGTCAATGGACGTCTTCTTCCATTTCTTGTCGCAGCGAATAATGTGAACTTTGGCAAACCAATGAAGTTATCCTGTGTTGAAGCTATTGCAGCGTCGATGGCGATTTGTGGTGAGGATAGTTGTAGTATTTGTCTTTTTTTGGTATAAAAGACAACTGTAACTTTTAATGGGACTTTTCCTTGTTGGATTAGGGTTCACTGATTTGGCCCTGTCATACTTGAGTAAATTCAAATGGGGTAAAAATTTTATAAAAATGAATGACGACTTTCTGGAGGGGTACTCCAAGTGTGCATCCTCCGATGACGTTGTTAAATTTCAAAATCAGACTTTGGAAAAGCTTAGAGAAGAGAGGGATGCAGACAGAGGTAATTACTATGTAAAAATGGTGCACCCACAATTAGCTACTAAGAAAATTAATCATCGTATGCTAAATTAATATTTACATGTATGTAGATCGCATTGACCTTCCTCCATCAGAATCAGAAGAAAGTGAAGAGGAAGAACCCGAGGAAGCCGCTGTTGAAAACGAAAACTCGAAATAGCATGAGCTACAAATTTTGTAATTATATAAACCTGAGCAAAACTTATTGCAAGGATTTCGTGTAATTAATTTTTTATTATTCAATCATTATAAACCGGAACAAAATGATTACAATTTTCAGAAATGTACTGTCAAATAGAAACATTTTTTAAAGTCATTATAACGGCTTATGAAAACGAGATAGGACAAAATTTACGAATAAATTAACGTATTTTGCGAAACAAATATCCTTTCAAACACTACAGCCACTGCGGTTTATACATTGTTCATCCCAGTTGAGTTAGGAATTGCGAAGTCAGCTAGCTTAGAGGATGACTTGGTGGCTTTTTTCAAAGCCAACCTATCTAGTAGCTCTTTATCTACGGCAGTCGACATGGCTTCAAGGAATTCAGTCAGATCGCATCCACTTTGCTGATTTGCAGCGAAGTAGTTTGCGAACGTTAAAAATGGCAGCTTACGCAGAGATCGACCACTAAGTCCTTTAGCTCTTCTATTTCGTTAGAAATGAAAAAAATGTCAAATAAAAATACCTAAAATTTTATTGTAAATTATAAGTAACAAAGTAACATTTTACATACTCTGAAATCTGAAGGAGTGTAGCCACGCATGTTATCCTACAGTTTGCTTCGGTAAGTACGGATGGGAGAGTAAACCCGTCTTGACATGTAACAACCTCTACCTAAAATATTAATTGAGCCATCCTTGTAGTTTTTCATTATTGGGATAGAGATTATTGTGATGTATGTCCTCAGTTAAACTTAAGATATATAATTACCCGTATGAGCTCGTTAATGCATGAAGCAAGGATTCCGTAAATTACAGGTGCAGGAGGAGGACCGATATACAGCTTAAGATCAGCCCGATCAACAAATGCAATATCAATTGATCCAACGATATTCGAAGTAGTCAAAATGAGAACATTCGGATATCTAGCAAATTTACACAAAGCATAACATGATAAAAAAATTCATATACGCATTTTTCTTCTCTAAATGCTTGACAAAATCAAAATCATAAATTGGTGAATATTTTACGCACTTTTTAATACGATCGATTTGAGTTAGCAATGCATTCACAGCTCGAATGGAGTCTGTTGGTTCATTCCCCATCTCTGCAGATTGACGGCACTGCGCCAGACTTTCAACTTCGTCAATGAGTAGAAATACAAGTCCTTTAGGATCTTCCACAAGCTCCAAGATTTTGTCAAACATTTTTGTTACCAATTTTCCACTCTAGATACCAAGCCAGAAAACATTTTGTAAACTTGTGTCATCATGATAGTAGTGTAGCGCGTCTTTGCACGGAAAACTTTAAATACTTTTTAAACAATTTTAATACACAAAAATTATTATAAACTTCAGAACTAGCTTCTTCAGGTAAACTTTCAAAACGTCAAAGTTTTTTAAGTCCATACCTTGCATTTGATATCAGAGTCAAAAATTAGGGAATCCCACAACCCATGAAAACTTCTTGAGGGTAAAAGCCAATGATGAGATGCAGCGGATTGTCCTTCTTCCTCATCATTGTCATCCATATATTCCGCTTCTTCCCCTTCCAAATCAAGCTCATAGACGTAGATTGAGTAGCTATCCTAATTAATCAAGTAACAATGATTAATATTTCATTCTGACTCATCTATAATCGTTTTTTAATTTTTCAAAATTACTTATGTTTACCTGATCAACTCCGTTACATGCCTGGGACTGAGAGCAGTCAATTATTGCCGATGATACGGGATGATGATTAAGTCCATTCCCATTTTGGTGAGGTTGTACAGCAGGCGCCACAACTCGCTTCCCCAGATAAACAACAATAGACTCAACACTCTCAGAAATACCCGGAGACCCCTGTTCCAAGTCATCCAGCGGAAGTGGATACCCTTCATCTGCAGAAATGGGGAGGAATTCTAATTTAGACTGCTTCACAGCACGCAGCGCCATGTCATGGATCTCGGACCTTGTAAGGCGACTGAAAACAAAAGATCACACAATATTACAAAATAATACAACAAATTAAGTTACCTAACTTGTGCACACATTAAGGAACATCATTTTATCTTATGTATCTTAATACCTGCTCTGCTTTCGAACAACCTCCACAGCGTAATGCTTCATTTTGTACTTTCAACTTTTGATCCTGATCGAACGTTACAAATTATCACAACAAATTTATTACATAAATTAACTTGTATTCACACCCTCACTTAATTAAACGTAAATACAAGACTATAAATAATGTTTACACACAATACTCAATTAAATATCCAAATTATTGCGGAAGGAAAGGACTAACATAGAAGTCAAATTATGATCCTTTTTGCATTGCTGCTCCAGCTCAACTGACAATATTTGACAGGCAGGATAAGCAGGTACCTACTCCTCGCGCGTAGGTAAATAAACATGGATAGATTGATAGATACCAAATACAAGTGCACCTGTGTTAAAATACATGGAACATGTGTAAGCCATTGATTTTACTTGCCGCTGGTACATTTAAATACAACTCAAATAGAGAATTTTGGGGCACCTTAAGACTAAACCAGATCTGCTAATGATCTCATCTGATGTGAAATCTTTATACACATCAGCATGAATATGAATCTCTGAACTTTCTCACAGATCATTTTTTTGCGAACAAGTTGTTTTTTAGTTTTTGCTGATAAAAATCAGATTGCAACACACATTGCAGCAGCAGCAGCATATTAAAACCATGTGAAAAAGTGATAGTGAAATTTAGGAACGACTAATTAAAATTATTTTACTAGTGAAATTAGTGATTTACTCTTTTGAACGTAGTAGCAATGGCTGGTGCAGCGTTAAGACGTCTTATGGCTGAATATAAACGTAAGAATCAATTATTTTAAGAAGACGCTATAAACTGGTTAATAATTTGCAAAATGTGAGGATAGATTTGTATTTTAATTGAATATTTTGTTGTAAATTTGGCAGAGCTTACACTCAACCCTCCAGAAGGTATTCTTGCTGGACCTGTGGATGAGGAAAACTTCTTCGAGTGGGAGGCTCTTATCACGTAAGTTTAAATGAGTTTGAAGCTGGCGTCAAATAAGTTCTATTATGCAGCGATAAGTAAGTGACTGACTAGTTATAGTTAAAAATGCCTGCTTGAAGTACTGTGAGAATTACAAAGCGTAAGATGTAAGAAATAATCACAGTTTTCTGGGGGAATGTATTAAATTCAAAATCAAATGTAGTTTTTTATTGCGATCAAATATCTTTGGTTTATATCATTTCTGAAT
>JAHZNG010003783.1:0-17481 GCA_027744375.1 Orchesellides sinensis | reverse complement strand
TTAAATTCAAAAAACTTGTCGATAGTTTAGTTAATTTAGGAAATTGCACAGCAGAACCTAAATTCAAAAAATAATTCTAGCCAAGAGCAGCAGACACAAGAGATTTCAAAACAAATTTTAAACCAACACTGAATTCAGACTACTTAACCAATCGTTAACACGCTGAATCGCTTCACTTTTAGCAGCAGGTGAAAGCGATTTGTCTCCGCCCTCTTCTGTGGATTGGTCTTGAGGGGATGGGATTAATCCGGAAGATGGTGTATCCAACGGTGGCTGGATAAATCCCTGTCGACAACATGGTCCTGAACAAGGTGAACTGAGCCATGGATCAGTTCCACTGTTATTCATGGTCATGGGCTGGAAGGGGGAGAAAGGATATGAAGAGTCAGAGTCAGAGCCAGATCCAGAGCCTGCCTCCATGTTTCCAGCGCCGTAAACTGAAGATCCATCGTCGTCCATATCTCGAGAACCACAATACCCAGAAGATGAAGTTTGCTGTTAATTAAATCCCAGAATAATTTATTAATCCATACAAACAATACTGGGAAAAGGGGAGTTTTCTAAGGTAGTATTGTAAGCAGATAAAAGCTATACGAAACTTACCGGAGAAACTGGTAACGCTATCGCTGGAGATGTGACACTCTTGACATTTATATTAGACCCGAGACCAGGAATAGCCCTAATCAAATTTTGTAAGCCATGGTAAAGTGTTTCATAATCCAACAAATTCACTTTAAGATCGTTGAGGTTCGGAAAGCTATCCATGGAATGCTTGAGTAAGCACTCAGTCAAGATTATCATGCAGCGCTGAGTAATATTCATTTTCCACGGGTTCAACTGATTCGGCTTGATGTCATCAACACTAAAACAGTAGAAGTAATCCAAGTCCATGCAAATCTTCAGCTTTTCCACGTGGGGACAGTAGGGGGTTAGGTGAAAGAACTCCTCATATGGTTCCACGTAGTCTCCTCGCTGGGGCCGACCAACGTAGAATGTCACTTTTTTGACGTTGGGAAGCTGGCTGACGATTTTCATTGCAGTGTGTACATTACAAATGTGTCCTTTGAACACCACGGATTTGCATGAGCTGGCGTAAACTGACATGTCAGGAGTTTCTTCAGTGCCCAACTGAAAAAATGTCAGTTTCTTCACTTGACCATAGAACGGAAGGACGCCGGAAAAGTGGGCTTGATACACAGTGCTCGTTAGGGATGTCATCAAAGTATAGTTGTACCGACCTACATGGTGGGTTACGTAAGAGAACAGGTCTTCCTTAACTCCAGCAGGCTCCACCACATGAACCATCAAGTTGGGTTCAAAAATCTGAAAAATAGCCAAAATATTCGTGTTTTTAAATAAATTTGGACGATCTCGATTACAAATTACCATAAAGTACCTATTAGTTTAATTTTTTACAATTTTTATGTCTTACCATTTTGGAATTTCTTAGCAGGAAACTTTTCAGTGAGCACCACAATAACAGATTCACTAGTTTTTAATTTTAAATTGTTTTTTAAATTAAATTATTTTGACTGAACTGAATACTAACTGGTGTTGGTTTAAATTTTGAATAATTTTAATTGCCAAATGATTATTTTGTGATTGCCTGGCAAACTTATATATTGTAAATGATATATTTTTAAAGAAACTCAGAACTGATTGGATTTGGATTGTAAAAGTGAAGGAAGTGTGTGATCTGGTCAAGAAGTAAAGGCAGAATAAAAGAAAAACGTATCTAAAATTGACTGATATTATACCCTTGAGAAATTCATACAGAATGTGTTGGAGATGGAGGATTTTACGAGCAAAAAATTTAGGTACCTTCCCTACAATTAGTGTCAAAGTGTGGATAAAGTATGGAACTATGTAACATCGTGTTAGTATGTCTGAAGATCGGATGGTCAATGTTCACTTAAAGGTTTATCTTTATTATCGCATATTATGTTAAAAAACAAGGGAAAAGGATTAGGAATATTTTTAGATAGGGATAAGGATAATCCTTTTTGATTTTTGGAGTGAAGATGGTAAAAAATATGAAGGGTGTAAAATCCCTTCTTCATGTGCATTAGGCAACGGTCAACGTTTATGTTAGGCATAGAAAAACTGTCCGATTTTCATCTACGAAGCCAATGAGTATAATTATATGTGCATAATTCTTTACGTACTATTTTGGGAGTAATAGCGAAGGAAGAAGGGGAATATTGACTGTGATGTCTACGTGACCTGCGGATTATCTTTCAAATCTTTCTTGTTTTTTATAAAATTAAAATTTAAAATACAGAATTTCTTCACAATACATAAATGATTGCTTGTAGAGGTATTAGTTAAGGTATACATGTGTACATTACTTTTGTCCCTTTACCAGTCACCGTCACCAGCACCACCAGTACAAATTCTTGGAATTTTTAACTGATGAATGGGTCTCTCTTTAACCGTGTAAAATTATTGGGATTTTAAAAAATAGTGTTGAAAAAGAATTCATTGTTATTGCATTATATGCTTTGTGTGTATTTACATACATAGCTTGGTTCATTTGTAAGGAACTGGTTGGTTGGATCCAACAATCACATTGCAAACACACAGAAATCAATGCAAATGACAATGAACTTTGCTTCAAATGAAGTGTTGATTGGTTTTATGAGTCATGAAATGAAATACGAAAAGAAACGGTTTTTACTGCTGAGTTATTTATTTTGGAGCATGGAGTATGGAGCATTTTCTAGTCAACTAATTAGTATAGAAATAAAATACCAGTTAACAGTAATGATCAATGAATTAGTCTGCATTGAGCTATTTACTATTTAATGGACAAATGCAATGTAATATAGATAATATGTTTTATTTCAGTAATCCAAATGCACAGTTTACGAATTCATAAGCTTTATAATACGCTAATTAATCAGGTCTTGGTGACGACGATGATAGCGTTTCATTTTTCTGTTCCATTAAGTCTGTAGCAAAGAGTTGTTGTATAGAGGACTTTAATGGCAATTGAAGAACGATGATTCCATACGTTACAATCGCACCACACGTCTAAAACCATCAATGCTTTTGTATAAATATTCATAGCACAATATTTTAGAAAATATCATTATTTTTAATATTCTCACAGATGCTAAGAAATGATGTGTAATAGCAAAGTATCGACAAGCCAAAGCTGGAGGATTTAAAGCCATTGTATTCGCAAGTGTATTCAATTTAATTCGATCCTCCAGTGACAAGTTTTCATTTAAGCTTTTTTGAATCCAGTGGGATATGGAGGAGTAAACCTTGAATTGCAATAAGGATTGAATTTAAAATACAATTTTTCTTAAAATTAAACGATGAAGTCTTTAAAATATTTGAGTTTCTGAAATTTACAAGTCGATGAAATTCGCTGGACATCCACCACATAAGTGCAGAAATAAAAATGTACATAGCAGTATGAATTCTTCCAAGAGCACTTGAAGTGTACACAAACCAAACGGGAATTTGAATGACATAAACCATGTTGGTGAGATAACCTGTAAAGATAAGACCTCCAAAAACCTGATTCGCCTCCAGGGAAAAGGACACGACGCGGTTGTAATATTTCAAAGCTTTGTCCACTGGAACACTGTCACTTTGTTTAATATAGAATGCCTCCACCTCTTTTCCCACCCCATTCAATGCAATTCCGAGGGTGGTTAGGAGGCAATTGAGAAATATAGAGTAGGTGCAACCAAAAATGATGAAGATTTTCAAAATAACCTTACTCAAATTGTACATGCACACGCTGATTGGGTCACTGGTGTCCATTGAGATGTCGAAGTGAAGGATATTTTGGAGAAGGTACACCAAAGAAGACGTCACAAACTTAGTACCTTTCTCTAAGCTATATATCCCTTGTTCAGTGATAAGCATGGAGGATACAGATATTACAAAGTATGTGAATGGATATAACCAAGTCTGTAAAAATAATATTAATTTAATTAATGTATAAACACTGATTTACATATGCTAAACAGCACTTAAATTAATTTGTTTATGCTAACTAATGGTGAAAGGATTGGTGCTATTTTGAAATCCTTCGCAGAATTAAAAAATCTTAGGACTTTCTCCGGATGAATCCATAATATGTATAGGAGCCAACTCATAGACATCCAAGAAAGTGACGTGAGACTAACAGAGATAATGTAAAGTAGAGCAGTGTCTGCAGTCTTGGCGAGTCCGGATGTTAATGTTGTCTCTGTCCAGCTCAACATCATATTCACAAGTCCAAAGGCAATGAAAACGCATGGAATCTTATTTACAAAATACTTCAAAGGTTAAAATACCTTAAGTTAACATTGAAGTTATATTACAATTGCCTGATGGTTTGTTACTTTTCGACATCTGGAGAACTGTATTAGCTTGTAGCGTCTCTCTCCTTCCGACCATTTCAAGTCAAACGGAACCAGAAACACTCTGGAGTAAAAGTTAATAGTCCTTTTTATACCTCCCATCACTCTTGGCTCGCCATAATATAAGGGTTGATGAGGTTCCAGGTCTACAATGGTCGACATGATTGTTTTTAATATATGTAAAAACTGAATTTCTGCAAAAAAAATTCTGCATTTTTGCTATCCGTCTGTCCATAAAATAACTGAAAATTTGAATCCTCCAACGCATGCAAATATGTGAGCTAAGAACATACATGGAAAACATAGAATACAGTAACAGAGTCTTCAGAAATTCATTATGTTAGAATATATGAAAAATATTGACTGATGATATCAACTGAAATCATAAATCGAAAAACAAAACCATATGCGCTTTATTTAATCTACTTGTTGATTTTGGCGTGGCCCCTTTACTCTCCCGAATTTCCTGCTTTGTCCTTTCGTTTAAACATCTTTCGGCTTTTTCTTAAACTGTTCATGATGAAAGCAAGCCGCCTATAATATGTTACTGACCAATGCATTTAACCATTGCATTGTTATTATATATTTATGCCAACCTCCAAGGTAGTGAAGCGAATAAACCCATTACCCATATTACAAAGCAGCAGATCACTATTTTTTTATTAGTTTTTTAGGTGCTTTAAGTAGTGATGTGGAGTAGATGCAGTGTTGATGGAATTCATGATGTTGCGTTCTTAGATGACGTCAGTGGGCTCAATTCATTGGCAAAAAGCCGTTGCACGGATGGCTTTAGTGGTAATTGGAGTACGATAATTCCATACGTGATGACTGTGCCACAAGTCTAACCAAACCAAACAATAATTCTGCTTTTTGAGCATGACTAAATTACCTAACAGCAATTAAGTAATTACTACTGGTTTAATTAATCTTACCGATGCCAAAAATTTATATGTAATAGCAAAGCATTTACATGACAAGGCGACGGGATTAATACTAATTGAATTTGCAAGCGTATTCAACTTGAGTCGATCATCCAGCGAAATATTTTTGCTCAAGCTTTTATGAATCCAGTTGGATACAGACGAATGAACCTAAAATGGTTGAATACTGTTAAAATTGTTATATTAAATGTTCATAGAGCTTAAAATGCTATTTAGTTTTACCAATCGATGAAATTCACTGGAAGACCACCATACAAGCCCAAGCATGACTACGTATATTGCGGTATGCATCCTATCGTGTGTCTCAGTAATGTACATGAACCACAACGGGATCTGAGTGACGTAGACCACATTGGTAATGTAAGATATGAAGACAAGTCCTCCAAAAACGTGATTAGCCTCCAGTGAGAATATCCTTACTTTATCGTAATATTCCAATGCCTTATCGACTGGGATTTGTTCCTGATGTTTTAAAAAGAATGTCTCCATCTCTTTGCCTACCACCCTCAATGCTAGTGCAAGTGCAATCATAAGACAGTTAAGGATTAAGGAGTAGGCGCAACCATAAATGATAAGGAGTTTTATGAACACCACGGTCGCATTATAAATTTCCATGCAAAATGCGTGATTTTCTATGTTAATGCAAAATACATTTTGCAAAAGGAAATCCACGCAGGAAGTTACCAGTTTGGAGCCCTTCTCTGTTCCAAACTGACCTGCTTTAGTGGTGAGCATGCTAAGCAAAGATGCGACATAGAATATAAAGGGATAGAGCCAAGTCTGTAACGTTAAATCAATATCACATATAAGTAAGTAAACGCAAAAAATTATAGTTATCATTAATATGCCCTTGTTTACCAGTGGAGAGAGGAGTGGTGTCATTTGGAAATTCTTAGCGGAATTAAAGAATCGTAGCAGTCTCTCTTGTCGAAACCAGCATGTAATTAGAAGCAACAATATTGATATCCAAGAGGTGACCATGAGGCTCGCCGAAATGAGAAACAGAAGAAC
The DNA here is from genome assembly GCA_027744375.1 of Orchesellides sinensis. Classification (NCBI taxonomy): domain Eukaryota; kingdom Metazoa; phylum Arthropoda; class Collembola; order Entomobryomorpha; family Orchesellidae; genus Orchesellides; species Orchesellides sinensis. The sequence continues at coordinate 11,168 of JAHZNG010003783.1, read as the reverse complement.
AGTGTCGTCGGTGTAGGGAATCATCAATGTTGCCTCTGTCCAACTTGAGAGCATTGTTAAGCACCCACAGACAAAGAGAAAGCATGGAATCTTATTCACAAGAAAACATTTTTTGCCATATATTCGATTTACGTATAAGTTCTGTACTTGAATTTTTAAAAATAATTAAAATTAATTCTATTACTTTACGACGTATGGAGAACTGTATTAACTTATAGCATCTTTCGCCTTCCGACCACTTTATATCAAACGGAATTAAAAATACTTTTGAGAAAAAGTTGAAAGTTCTTTTTAAACATCCCATCACTTTCGGCTCACCATAAAATGGGACTTGAAGAGATTCAGTAACCAAATGTGTCGACATAATTATTGTAATTTTAGTTAAGCTTTCTGCGTGCTAAACCTCAACTTCTGTAGCCTGGCTAAGACTAAAGCTGACTTCACCTGTGGAGTACATGTTGCTTGATTGCTTGTATAACTGCAATGTAATGTAATATGTGTTATGAAAGTTGATGTTATAAGTTACTTTTTGTGGGGCAACAGCAATATTTGTTGATTTAATATGAAAGGGGATCAAAAATGCCATATGGACATTGTTTAATGTACTTGTTGATTTTGGCGTGTCTGCCAGTGCTACAACTCCATATAATTTCCTTGTTCTGCAATTTCACCAAAACTTTCGCGTTATACGTAAAATATCGTGCTGCAGCTCTATAAACTATCGTGTCACATTTATAGATGATTTGTCGTAGTTAACTACTTGTACATACTACTTTCACGATGGAGAAAACCCCTATAAATAATTTCTTTTGGCCAGTGTACCACTAAACCATTACATATTAATACATAATATGTATAATTTATTTAAAGAGTAAAAACATTTAAATTACTTTATTTTATAGTAACATCTATACATCTAGGTATTTTGCATGATTTATTGGGTAGTTATAACCTGATCATCTTTCGTTCCACCAAACTCGACTGTTAGCTGGTCCGCATCTATCAAGTCCAACATTGCTGTCTTCCAAATCTTCGGATCTGTACCGTAGATCTTGAGTGCTTCCCTTGTTTGTGGACTAGCCGCTTCCTTAACCAAGTTTGCAATTACTTCAAAAATCGGAGGAGCTAATAAAATAATTTTTAATTTCAAAAAGATATGGTTATCTGACTCCTGATCTTTTGCTTATCACACAGGAAAAGGGAGTCATCATTATGGCATGACTTACTGTTTATCAAGAGGATTTTGTCCGCCAATCCAGGAAAATGATTTTCGTACGAGTCCAAAAATTCTAGTCATCATTATGGCATGACTTACTGTTTATCAAGAGGATTTTGTCCGCCAATCCAGGAAAATGGTTTTCGTACGAGTCCAAAAATTCTAAAATCCCGGTAATACCTCCGAGTGACATCCACAATATAAAAAATATATATCACCTAATTTAAGCTTTTATAGTTTAAAAAAATTATTTTTACTTACATCTTGGACAACCGTGTTGAAACAAATTAAAGTTGCCCATGTGTAGTACGAGCACAAACTGCGTTACCTGAAAACCAAGATTATTGAAGTATTTAAGATGTATTTAAAGTTAGCGTTAATTTATACGTTATCCCAATTACATTTTGTCCTTCCAGTTGCCAAGTTCTAACCATCCCAGATAACTGGTCCATCGCCTTATCCAAATATCTCAGGACTCTATGCAGACGCCCAGTCACAACTGCATTCCTGAGATCCCACTCTCGGCTAATGGCAACGACCACAGGTTGACCTTTCTTATCGACAATATCAATATAGTATGGGAATTCATGTTCCATGTCTGACCAATCTTCTCGGTGTATTGCGTCCATCTTTTGTTGTTTTCTCCACCTCAAGTTTTGCATAAGGAACTCCTCAGACTGTTTCAAGTCAAAGTTTCTGGCTGAAATAAAGCACAATAGCTTAATTCATGATCATAGCTTTTTGTTGTTTTCTCCACCTCAAGTTTTGCATAAGGAACTCCTCAGACTGTTTCAAGTCAAAGTTTCTGGCTGAAATAAAGCACAATAGCTTAAGTCATGATCACAGCAATTAAGGCAAAGCTGCTTATGTAATTTAAGATTCTAATTTATTATTTATTATTTACCGCGTAGCCAACGAACTAGGTAAATCTCTTGGTGCATGTACTTGTGTGGAAGTTTCGGGATGACACTTTTTTTATTTTACGTACCTGATCCATTATCTTCTTTTGATCTTCAGTCAGACGCAAATCAATTTCTAGCTCTACTCCTCCAACAAAGCTTCCATAATTGCAATAGGCACATAGTACCATTAGTAATGCCGAAACTTTAACTAACTCCATTTTCAACAAAGAATAAACTATTATGTATTAAAATGCACAAACCATAAAAGAACTTTGTTTTGACTGCCTGAAAGTCTGGAGGACAAATGGCAATTGATGTCCGCCCAACCGGAATTTGCTGATTTTATACAGAGTGAAAGGACAAGTAGCATTCTCTAGACAAACTCAACCTCGCGTCGATGCTTATATACGGATTCAGAACTTTTTGCCTACATAAAAATTCTAAGATACTTACATATATATATACGCGTAAAAAAAATAAGCCGAAGCAGCAGCAACTTGAATTTAGTAGTATCAACGCGAGTTACAATTTGTTAGAAGTTTCTTCTTTACTTATACAGCTTAAAAACATTGTAATGTTTTAATGGGAATTTCAATGTGTATAAATTTACCAAATAAGAAGTATTTTTTTTGTTGGTTCACACGAACTACTGGGCTTGTGAGAATGAAAATGCTGATAGGCAAATGCAAAAAAACTTATTTTTCCGGTGTATTTCACCATGAATTTTCAGATGGGAACAGGTAGCGTGTGAAAAGTCTCTTACATACAGTCGGATTGGATTTTTTCATAGTTGAAATCTTTTTTATTGCCAGCTAGACTATAAATAGCGCTGTTCGATGTGTGTAGCTCTTTTTGCTTATAATCCATATAATTTGCCTGAATACGGATTTATTTATTGCATAATGAAATTATAAACAAATCCATTAGTTTTCTTCAAGTTCATTGATTCTGATTTGATTTGGTTGTTGATCTTTACTTATACAAGCTCGCAAACAGGATGAGAAAGAAAATGGTAATAATGTCTCTATTTTAATTTTCGTTTTTACATACATTCCGGTCATTGCTTTTTCATGTGAAAATTTAAATAAACACCTGTGAAAGCGTCTCTTTTTTCATAACTTTTCTTTGTAATTGTGAGCAGAAACAGGACAACCAGTTGGCATTATTATTCTGGCTAAAAGTCTGGCACTGGTTGAATTTAAAAATGTTTTAAAGGACGATTATACTTACATTATGCATTTGATCAAATTTCTTAAAGGCTTGATTTTACATTAATATTAAAAGTATCCACCATGATTAGCAATCACCATCCCACAACTAAATGAATTTTAAATTTCATATGCATTTATATTATACTATTCTTGTTAGCCATCTTGACAAAAACATATTTACTTACCAGACAACGTAGGAATATTCAATTTTTCATAGTGGTTTAGTTGGCAGTTTTGAAAACATTGTGATGAGAAAAGTTGATTATAAAATGAAGAGAGGTATTGTTATGTTACATCAACAAGTCGTCCTATTTACCATATTTTTTAATTGATTTCTTGTTTATGCTGCCCTCATTCCAGACTTTTAAATGAGATTTAAAGAGTTAATCTTAACGTGCTTTGCTTATGACTTTTTGAGAGTCCTTTTAGTCCTTACTGAAACTGTTTGTGTGTCTTACGATTCATCATTTAGAAGATATGCATATGATGTCTATGTGTCCCCTGCCAAAAATAATGATCCAGAATAACTGGCAATCGGGTAAATCAATACCATATATAAGGATAAGACTAATAAGACTCTTGTTTAATTCAGTTGAATTATTATTATACTGAAAAAAAAACTGTTTACGGTCCCCTTGAATATGGTTTCGTTAAAGGTTTTGAAATTTTTTATTTGAATTTGAATACAATATCCTAGCATAGTTCATAATATTTATGCTGTTTTTTGGTTTTGCTAAACTGCGCTTTAGCTGCTTACAGATAAGCATTCTGCTCAATCAAAACCCAATAGACAAAAAAAGGATCCTAATTCGAATGGTTCCTTAACTAGGCACACACTCAGTTTAAATGAGTTTCCGCCCAGTCAATTACATCAAAGTAATTGGTTAAACGACGATTCAAATTGAAGGAAGTAGAACATGAAGTAAAATGGAATTTTTGTTTATGCAAGCTGCGCTGCGTTGTAATCCCGTATAGAATTTATAAGCTTTGCTACATTTGCTTAGTCGTTTCCAAAGACTTGCATTTAAAACTAAGCTTAACAGTGTAGCTATAAATTCTCAGAACAATGATAACCCCACGGTTCCTCCGTGCACTTTCCCAATACCTCAAACTCACATCCCAATTTTTCCACGCTATTCCTTTTGAAGTAAAGGAGGCTGGAGAAAACATTAATCTTCAAATGACCAAAAATCCCAAAGAAATATTCCTTTTTCACATAAACTTTTCTATTCAGTGTGAAGCCATGATCTACTCGTTCCTTCGCCTTTGTCAAATGCATCTTGAAGGGAACTACCCAAGTATTCATCCTTACGTAATTCACGTGTTTAACATGGTCGGCTTCGGCTACCCTGCTTATCTTCAGGTGTACTCAATGTTTTACGGGGAAGCACTCTGCAACTTCTTCAACCAGGCTGTCAATTGTGACAAGCGTCTACGAAGTAAGTACAATTTTCTAATATAATAAAATAATATTCAAGTTATTTATATTTATGTGTATTGGATTAAGGACTGTACTGGAAACGGGAGAGAAGAGAACCCATAAATTTCTTGGAGACAGGCGCTTCAGTCTTAGTAGTCGCCGTCTATTTCCAAGGACTTTGCTTCGGTATGTATTCCTTGATGAGTCCAGGTCAACCTTATTTTCACTGCTCCCTCCTAATGGAATTGGGCTGGTCTATGTGGGCACAGGTCTTCGTTAAGGTCTATGAATGCTACATGTTCATTAAGGAGGTAAACGGTGCTTTGTTATAATGGGAAAAAAGTAATTTAGAATGCATGTAACATTTATACTGTCATAGAGTAATTCGCTTCCCTCCCTCTCTCTTCCAAGCTGTCTAGTGTCCAATTGACTTTTAGGCCCATTTAAATTAATTTGTAAACAGATTTTTTAAATTGTTGTCTTTTTTTCGAAACAAGCGATTCTTTAGCTTTGTTAAAATGTGTAGAATAGATAAATTTGATAAAGATTTCACGGAGAAACATCAGCGTTTTTAAATCAAAATTTCAATACAACTTGTTAGATGTTTTGGCATCTTTCTCCATGAAAATATTATCAAATTTCTCTAAACTACACACTTTCACAACGTTAAAGAATCGCTTGTTTCGAAAAAAAGACTAGAATTTAAAATCATTAAAAGGTTTTCGAATGAGAGCACTGGCAAACTTCCACATTTTAGTACGTCAACACGGTATTGAAATCAAATGGCAATACAAGATAGTTTGTAAAAGTTGAGCTCGGTTTTTTGCATATGGCGCTTATCAACACGCCCCAAAAATATATGACCCTAATTTTTACATGTATGCAAATGGTATTTTCCCCGTTATATTAAAGCACCCTTTACCACCTTAAGCATGTCGATGTCCTGTGTTATGTCGCTTATGGCACTTGCGTGTTTGTCATTGTTGTACTCTTCTTTTGATTCATTGTTGCTAACTTTTTTTATGATATTGCTAAATGCGTTATCATCAGCAACACCATTATCGTGATTTTTATTTACTTTGATTATAGATAACGACATAATCAAAGCGTGAGCACATGCAGATTCGGAGCAGTTATAAAATGCAGACTCAATAAAGTTATTCACTCTTTATTGTTATATTTAAGAAATCAAAAAGAGATGTTAAGTCGCTCACTATTTTATAATGTACCTACTTAATATGCCATGCAGCTTAATAATCTACATTATAGGTTGACTTCGGTCTATAATAAAGCGCACGCGGTTTAGCTATCTTAGTGTGAGTTATAATGGTAAAAATTGGCTTGTAAATTCGGATGGTGGGCATATATGTATGTATTTGGATGATGAAATCCGCCAAGATTTAATAGTGACACTGCAGTTCAGTTGCTGCCGAATTTGTACGTGGTTATAAGTACTTATTACTTATGTACCTGTCTCAATACGGTAGACGGATCGTGAAGAAAGCTGTGTCTACAGCCGACTTTAAGAAATGCCTACGAAAACCCTAAAATTAATCGTGCAATCAAATTATGCCAATTATTAGCGTCATCATGATAAATCAGTTATTGTGATGCACTATCAGTAGTAATACTTATCTATGCTGACTTTAGGCTGTTCATACAGAAAAGGAAGGGTAGAAAATAGCAAAAGTGTTAAATTTGCAATATTACGGAATCAAATTACCTGTTGCGATTTAAAAAAAAGCATTCGTTTCAATTCCTACCTATTGTTTTGCAGCGGATACAGATCGTTCCTAACAGCATTTACTTAAAATCCTTGTTGACAAGCCCTAATTCATAAAAGCAGTTGTGACTGCCGTTAAAGAGAGGGGATTTAAATTGGTTTGGTACTCCATTCGTGAGGTTTGATTATTGCAGGGGATAAATAGTGAAAATATACTGGACCTAGACTAAATCTGATGAAAATCACGTTTAGTTTAAGAAGATTATCGACTTCTAGGTGAGGAAGGATGAACAAGGCAGGATGAAGGTGAAATAAATTGAATGAATGAACAAAAAAGAGTTTTGGCTAGTCATTCTGCCATCTAATTAAGCTGCATGAGCATCTTCACATTAAACAGTTTATGTTTTGTGGAAGGACTTAACTTTTAAACAACAAACCTTTCAACTATGCATAAATGGGACAAATATGTAAATTGAAACTGTATCAATGTAATTTTTATATAAAAACCTGACTTTAAAAACCTCGGTATGAGCAGGCAGCCAAGGCAAGGTGTGCCGACATGATGTACACAATATGTAAATGCGCTTAAGTTAAGGTAGGTTATTATATGGTACAGAGTACAGTGTGACATGACATTTTTAGTTAAGCTTGCAAATAGATCATTGGTGTTAAAAAGGGAGGGAACCATGAACCTCGTTGTAGGTTTTTTCACAATAGGCTTTACTGAAATAATAGGTTTGGAAAGTAATATTTGTTAATTTGTGAATCGAGACAATTTATCTGCTGACTGTAAAAAAGCTGCATTTTACAGAACCACAGCAAAACACAAATGAAAGTGATTACATTTTTGCATGAATTCCGTAGTTCTTCTCAACATTTAATGGAATGCATGCATGAAATACAAATAAACATCGTATAAAATTTTTGGAAAGGCATAAACCCTCATTTTCTTGTAAAAATGACGTTTTGGGTGCTGTGATGTGAATATGATATAGTATAAATGATGTTATATTATAAGTTATGAATAATTCCTTTGTTGTGAATGACGGAAAGGAAATCAGGATGAAATGCAGTGCATGACTGACTTAAATGAATGATACCATCTTTAATAATCTCGGTTTGAAAGTTTGTCTTGTGATGAAGTGTGTGTACTATGTTCTGTTTTACTATTTTAAGGAATGATAAGCTTGTACTGTTGTACTTGAAGAAAACTTGACATTGACGAATATTTTTTTAAAGCAACAAAAGAAGATGACTTAAAATTTTCTTTAAGCACGATTAGCATGCTTCCATACAAACTAAAAGCTCTTTTAGGCTCATTTATTTTTTTGCAGTGCAATTTTTCATACTTGGGTTGCTGCACTTTTTAAGAGGTAATACACATTTACATACCACTAGCTAATGTAAGAAAACATTAAATCCCCGTGAGTGATATTATAATAGCAATCTGATGGGACGAAGGTGCTTGCAAAAGCGCATCTTTATTAATTGTTTTTAAAATGCATAACATGAGTTTCAATGCTGCATAATATTTTCGTATACACATGCACACAAGTGACGATTCAGGCGTAATAGAGAATTTCTGAGTTTTATAATGAATCAAGTAATCTCGATCATACATCTTGGTACTTATAAACATTAATACGATTATTTTGTTCTAATTCTAATATAGCCTTTTTCATTTAATTCGTTTTAACGAAAATGTAGCATCAGACGAAATAGAAAAGGAGTTAGTGTCTGTCATTCACAAGGTTTTAGTTTTGGGATTGATAATGGTAATTGATGAATAGTGTACAAATGATGAAGGTTAATGTCAACTTTACAGATGTAAGCGGGTGCTTCCTTCCGGAATGCTAAGCGGCTTAAGTTACTATTAAACTATGGTAGGTGAGGGTAAAGTAGATTTAATAACAGGCACAAATTCATTGAACTTGGTAGATTCAAATAACATGTACATGCATGTGTGTTGACAAGATAACGAGTTAATCTTGTTCAGCTTATCTTGTTTTAACCCCCGACCACAGACAAAATAGTCAGTCCATGTTTTACATACCTACTAGTGTGCAGTTAATAAGGATCTGACATGGCAGTAATTATAATACGTGTTTTAACAATGATAAATTAGCTTCGATCGTTTTAAGTTAAACAAAACCAAAGTAAATTACTTGATTACTCTTGAACTTAAGATGTAAAAATGCTAGTTTTTATTTTTATTTTCCGCGTTCATGAACTCTGTAGTAATGCAGATTCCTTAAAGCAAACCAAGATTAAAGCATTAATTTTGTATGCAAGGTCTCTCTAATGGTGAAAGTTTTGGCTATAGTTTGTGCTTTTCTACTGACTAATGATTAGAGTTAGTACGTACGTGTATTGGTAAGTTTTAAGTTACTTTTAATTACTAATTATTAAGTAATATGTTACGGGCTACTGCTCCGTACTTCAAAATATTTTGTATGAAGCCTTCAAATTTTTCTATTTTGTATGTAAGCCGTGACCTTAAAGGCTTAAAACAGAGTCAATGCCATAAATTTACCTGTATACTAATCGTGAAATAAATTTTAGGTGGGTTAATGATTATTTTATAATTTACTGGTATAATGTGCAATAAGAAAATTACAACTACATATAAACAATAGCAAAGTGAGCTGTGACATTCAGTAAACAGTAAGGTAAATCACATATGCATTGTTCTGTATTTGTGAAGACTAATACTAATGCGTTTAAAACTGGTGATATATTCTTTCTTGATTGATGGAAAGATTTGCATAGGAAATTTGCCTGGGAGTTTGGATGGAGTGGAGATCAATAAAATACGACATTCGTCCTTTTTACGTCACTTTAACTTCTTTTATCTGTTCATGTGTAAAAAGACAGCCATACAAAATATGCAATCGTGTAGAAAGAAATAAATAAATAAAGTATTTTTCTATGTTAAATCTAGCTAATGAGTTATGACTTGTGTGTATTTCCTAGTTGCCATTTTCATTTCTGTCAGTCATTTCTTTCAAATGTTTTAAGCTTCCAAATTTGGATGCGACAACCTATGCTAGTTTACATTTCATGAAAGCTATAAAGTATCATAACGTACTGAAATTCTCAAAGAAAATTGGGTACCTTGATTAAAATGGCTTGTCAGGGTTATGTCATATGGACCATATCATTTAATGTGTGTTAAATTTTCACATAAGTCGTAAATTTGTAAATACGCACCTAAAATTAATCTTAGATTTTTTACAAATAGCATATAAGTTATTAGAAGTATTACTTGACAACTTTATTTTTGAAGATATCTTGTAAAGAAATTGTGTATTCAAATCTATACAATAGAATTATTATTATTAGTTATCTGATATCTATACAAATCAATTTTTTAAAATATGAATTTCAAGTTAGTTCAGGAAGTTAGATTGGTATTTCTGCATTCGTTGATTACTTAATTTATATTATTTAAAAAAATATCGATGCTACAATTTTTGCACCTACAGACCTATTTATAGGTACATAAAAAATTTGTATAATTGATAATATTTTAGAATCGCACTAGCAATCTTTCCTAAACATCAACTATTAGGGTCTTGCATAAGTACAAAACACAATCACCTTGTCTTCTCAATTCCAATATTTTTTCGTATCTATTTTACTTTACGATGCTCGTTAGTTGTAAAATTGCAATATTACATAATATGGTCAAGTGGCAAGACCTTGAGGTAAAAAAGAAAAATCATTAATTGCATTATATCACCTCTTGACTGATGTTATCCTTTTCAAATAAGGGGCAATTACGCATGTATTCTTTACAAGATCGGAAGTTGATACTTAAGGCAAACAATATTGCAAATTGCAACTTCATGCTGTCTGTTATGGCAAGTCAGTATTTTGATTTTGATGCGTGTTCATCTGCAAACATGCCATTTCCTTAAAATAATTTTTAAATAGCCTTATTATTACTTAGTTACCCTTACCTTCACACACCCTATCGCTTACCTGAATGAAAATCTCAAAACGCTTAACTATATAGTAAGTCTATAACAATTATTATGCAAAACTTCCCGTATTGTAAAAAATTGTTTTTCACACGGCTTGTTTTAAGCTAAATGCACAATACGCTTTTCTGTCGTGCTTCTTTTCAGGACCACGACCACTGTTTCTTTATTGTTTTAAGCTCCGCACAAACTCACCATTTATACTTGTGTGACAAGATTGCTGTCTTTATGAGAACTAGAACCCTGCAATTAATTCGATACGCAGCAGAAACATAAAAAATGCATTCAAATGGTGAAAGCAATTAGGAGTCTGGTTTAACAATATTGTTTACATAATATGGAAGAAAAACGAAAACAACGAAAAGGAAACTTGTTATCATTTCTTCCGCTCTGTAGTTAAAGCAAAAAAGACATTGCAATAAGGATTATTTATATGCATATATAATTTGAAAAGGCATCCACATTATTAGTCTCTTGTGATTAACAAATTCCCACCAATACCAAACATTAAACAAGTAAAAAAAAATCGTAATTTACCGCTTTTTAATCTTTACAGTATATAAATATTTTATTTCGATATTTCTCTTGTAAAAAGTCATAATTACTACGCTGCGCTATATCTTACAGTCCAAAAGTTAGTCGCGTTTTTAAATATAACTATGGTAGGAGTCATCAGACTAGACTAATTAGATACAATACAGTCCAGTACCAGG
>JAHZNG010003782.1:0-40571 GCA_027744375.1 Orchesellides sinensis | reverse complement strand
TTTTATAATTATAGATTGGAAGAAAACGGAAAACCAGTTCAAAGAGAGTGGAGGTGACGTTAGCAGTGGAGGAAGACTGAGCTTTACAGGTCAACAAGATATCATGAGTGAAGAAATGTCTTTAAATCATCAGAAGCATGGAAGTAGCGCAAGTTCTCCTGCCCCAGGTGATGGCCGTTCAGGGTCGGAGAAAAGTGCTGGCAGTGATTCTGCTGGAAGAATGTACTCTCTCAAGTGGAATAACCAAGTACTGTACCTACAACGATCTCTGGCTAATTTGTGGGAGAGTGGGATTGGATTCGATGCTGTCCTACTTTGTCAGGGGACATCCCTGCCTGCTCATAAGATCATTCTTGCTGCTGCTTCACCGTACGTGGCCACCGTGGTTCAAGCAATGGGACAAGCGGCGCAGATGATGATGCCAGTGATAGTGGTAGACGTTCCTGCGGAAGCTGGGAAAATATTGCTGAAATTCGTATATTGTGGCGAAGCAATTGTCCCTGCCGCCATTCTTCCACATGTTATCTCTGGTGTTAAGCTCTTAAGACTGCCAGAGTTAGAAGATCCCAGAATGGTGGAATCGGCGATTATGCATGAGTCCAGAATGACTCCAGATAAAGCACCACCACCTTCACCGGGACAGGAACCTGGAGTTTCGCAATCACTTCGTAGTTTACATTCCCAGATACCAACTGGGTCCGAACAATTTATGCCCTCTGCAGAACAAGTAAATTTAGATTGGCCTTCTGAAAGTAGTAAATACTGTGGTAACAATCAACACCAAAAGCCTGCAGGCGGAAATGCAAATAGCGTCAGGACTTCTAAAGAAGCAAGAAAAAAAGCTAGCACATCCTCTAAACCAAAAAAGTTTAAACCTCCAGCCAAATATACTTGTGAAGGCTGTGGCAAAACATATTGTAGAGAATTTTATTTAAAGGTAAGCATAAATTTATGTTAACAACTATTTAAATAAATTAAAATTTATTCGGAGAGGAATTGAATTCACCAAACACTATTGGTTTTTGATTAATTACTGTGACATATTTTTACAGGCTCATGTACAAAAAATGCACTCTACCAATGTCATTAAGGAAGTCTTTAAATGCAGAATTTGCGATTACATCAGCGCAAGTAGGGAGGGTTGGAGGGTGCATTATGATAGCTGTCACAGGGACTATTCCATACCACGTGTTTCTTCAAATGGGAGGATGGAGGAGACTGAAGAAGAGCAGCAATAACGATGTAAGTTCAAAAATAGCATGGCAGAGATGAGAACTCAGTTTAAAGGAAAGGAAGCATAATGGTAGTGGTAGATGCCTATGAAAACACCAGCGTTTGGGAGGTTTTGTCAGCTCCGTAACACTTTTATGACAAGGCTTTGTGAAAATGAATTTTGCAATTTGATTTTGATATAATCTTCTTCCTTGTTTGATATATTATATGACTCATCTCCGCATTCATTAAATTACAGCAAATGCTCAAAAACTACGCTTAATTTTAATAATGCAATGTATTTTTTTCAATAATTTAATACCAAGTTTTAACATCAATATTTATGGCATGTACCAGCATTTTCTTTGCGATGAAAAAAAACGAAACATAAATACCACGCATGCATACAAATGGAAAGTAAATTTGGTAAATAAAATAGTAAAATTGCTTGAATTAGTTAATGCACACAAATAACTTAAATTTCATCAACGTCATCGTCCTCAAGACACTTGTAGTGGCAGTCTCCGTCAGTAACTGCGGATTGCTTCAGGAGATCCATTGTGTCCAGCCAAGCAGAAGGGGTGACGTGGTCCAAGATACTGAAAAAGCATTGCGGATAATTAAATACACTCAGGTTTCTTTAAAACGTTTCTCTCCATAAATTATCAAAGATATATGATGGGTGTTAATCTTACGTCAAAATAACATTTTTGCCGTTCACACTTCGAAGATATGATCCAGCCCCACAGACAATTTTTTGAATGCATTCCTTCTCTCCAAGAACGGCTCCAACAGTTGTACGAATGTCCTCTTTGAAGTAGTCATACTCAAGTCCGTTGAAGCTGTATGCGTCATCAGTTAGCATCCGGTTCTGGCGTCCTTCCTTCTTCTTGCTCTGACGGAAGCCAAACAGGTCAAAGATGCGCTTAAGAATTGCTCTCATCCGAACTGCATTAAAAATTTAAATATTGTGTTTATTACTACAATGCTAGTCACTTTATATTATAATCAATCACATCATTGGATAAAGTATAAACCTGGCCATCCAAGATTAAAGTATTGGCTTACGAATATAAGATGGTGTAGGGGTTTCAACTTTCTGAACATCCGTGACTTCTGGCTTGTCATCCTTTTCAGCCTCCTCTACTTTTTTATCCTCAACTGTATCTTCCGCGTCTACCTCAGCCTTTTCCAAATCTTCCTCTTCGGAAGCTTTGGCCTCTGGAACTAATTCCGCAGTCGAATTTTGGTCCGATACAGCTTCAACAGTAAAGTTTCCGGCCTCCTCTATTTCGGTTTGATTCAACGCATTCCGTAACTTATCCAGCAACTTCTTCTTGTCCTTTGCAGGACCAGCGGACGAACTTAAAATGCATGTTGCGAGGATTACGCCGAACACAACTAGGAGACACTGGTGTTTCAAAAGGAACTTCATCTTTAGGACAAAACAGGATTTTTATGTTTCTGAACAAAACTCACACAACAGAGAGTAGGTAAACACTGATCTTGATCAGGAGAGCAAGTGAGGAGGAATTAAAATAGGAGGCTCGTCTGAGTACGGAGACTTGAAGTGGTAGACTGTTAAGCTGCGGGGGTACTTTCTGAAGCTTTAAACCTTTGCGAATGGTGTCAGATTAGGAAAAGGGTTAAACTTAGGACATTCTCTTAAATATCTCTTGCAGACAGGTACTGCTACACCCCACTTCTGAAACTCTTCCTTTTATCCATCAACCATGTACGCTTGTTAAGGATGGCACATGACAGGTGAATCTTTGTTCATATATCCATGCGGTTGTTTTCTGCGTACCCTGAAATTAGTGCATTTTCTAGTGTGTTTCAGGTGTATTGTAATGAGAGCGTATGTACATTGGTGTTTATTATTTACACAGAGATTACGTATGGTTAGACATAAATGATGTTATGGGTGCTTCAGTACGATTATTGCATGACAAATAAGTAAAAGTTTGTATTTTTCATGGAAATTCTTCATTGTTAATGTTATATAAATGCATTGTTCATCCCCAACTAGATCTTTTCTTTTTATAGGCAAAGTAGAAAGGTTTATTCTTATCCGTGTGTTATCTTTTCAAGTTACATTGTAAATCTAAAGTTTCTCTAGACATACTAAACATTTACATTAAAGCTTACGTATTTGTGGAAAAAATTAAAATACTTTCGAAATTGAGTAAAATTAGTGCTTACAAATTATCTATACCAAATGCAGCTATAGTAAAAGGGTTCAATCAGCTAAAAATATGAAAAACTTTCTTAAAAATATTTATTGAAGCGTAGAGCATGCATGGTTTTCCCCGTGGTTAAATTCTAACGAGGGATTTCATTGAAACTTGCTGGTAAGTCCAGCTTGTTGTTGGGTTGAGGTCGAGTGGCACTAGTTGAAATATTATTATCATCCTCCGGGGCAGGGGTAGGATGGCAAACATATACATGACAATTTTGACCATAAAACACAGACGCTTTAAATATGTCGTAGTAAAGACTATATTCTGCGGGTACGTAGCCTCCCATCATCCTAAAAATAGTAAAAGTTGATTTTATACTTTTTGTCAAGCATTTATTAGACATTTCAGTTATACTATACTTTTTTAAAGTAGTCATTACAAAAAAACCAAGTCCCGTCCTGGCATATCTTTCATGTAATTTCCCATCATGCAGAATGCCTTCCTAGTACATTCGTCGCTCCCTCTGTAAGCTCCATAGACTGCATTTAAAGTTGTTCTCATTGTTGGATCTGTAATTTGGAAAAGATCGGCAAGTGGATTGGTATCATTCTTCTGGTTTGACTCCATGTCCATGGCTGCACGTTGGTTAGGCTGAGAGGGGACTTTTGATGATGACTTGGTAGTGTTAGGTACTGAAGCTATAAGGAATTGGATAAGCAAACCAAAAAGTAAAATTAGCATCTTTTTAAAACAAATTTATTCATTTACTTGTGATAACATTCTTATATTACTGCTGCAAATTAGCTTTAGCTTAATGCTTTTCATCCCAGCCATTAAATATGAATGCATAAAAGATATGAAAAGAAAGCGTGCAACATGAATACAAAGTGCGAACACTACACTTTAATGATAAGACATTTGAAAGGTATGCGTATAGTATTAGGATAGGCGAGATTTGACAATGGTTTCAGGGCATTCTCTTTGCATTTCTAAGCAATCATAAAATGCAGCCCTATAAAGTATTTCCTACTCAAGAAAATTGCGTTTTAAAGGGACAAGAAGTTATTCAACCATAGCTATGGTTTACCTTTCAGTGAAGGAACCTGGTCGGTCGTCGCATTTCCAAATATAGCTTCTCGTAATGATGGGGCTACCGACGAGGCATTTTTCGTTCCAGTTGTTTGATTCACTTGCTTGGACTTGGAATCACAACCTATGCATAAATACAAAGGTTGCTTCTGGGCATGGGCACCTGAGTCTTGTTTTACATTGTCCTCATTTTGAACCCCTCTCGGCTCTCCCGATGCTTCTGTGAAATAATGAAATACATGGTTTGTCTTTTCAAATATTAGTTTGGTATATAATAAAGGTAATTTACACCTTTACCATTTGTCATACGTAATGAAATGCATGTCATAAATTTATTTATATATATATCCCAAGACCACTTCTTCTACGATAAGGTTTCAGGCCTACCCACATAATGCATGTATTGGATTTACTAACATTTGGTAAAAGAATGATACTGATAGAAAAGGTGAATACATTGTAATTGTTGTTGGGTTGTATGAGGATTTTTCATAAATGCAAGCTTGGGATAAATGAAATCAACAGGGCAATATAATTTTAAGAAAAGGGAGAGTTCAGCTTTATATGTATGGCTTTTAGTCCAAATAAAATTGTAAGCCATTCTTGTTCAGTATTAATTCGAAAAAGAAAATAGTTTTGATAACCAGACAGTACAAATACGCAGTATTTGATGGGGACTCTTTTTGATGCGTAAAAGTAAGAAATTGTGTAGTTCAAAAACTTCCACTTACCTTTGAAGATGATGATGAGGGCGAGGTAGATCAGAGCGATGAAAGATAATGTAGTTATTCCCTTCATTTTAAGGTTCTCGATTGGGTGGCTTAATATTATGCGACAAAAGCCTTATGACTAGGTTTAAAAAAACTTTCGAATTCGGGACGTTTCAGCGTAATTTGTACGATAACCTCTGAAGATATTTTGCACTCGAGTAAAATCCGACTGAAAGAACTTCGGAAGAGGGTCGTTTTCTGTCTGTCTCTATCGTAGTACTTTACTGCAACCTAAAACGTAAATACTTTATGTAACGCTTAAAATGTATATGTTAATGCATGCAAATACTTATGTGAAGCTGGTAAGTAATCAGCAAGGTAAAGAATATTTAAGGTTGGTATTTGGTATGGAGTTTGGAGTATGAATACATTTTTAGTGACTGAATACAATTTGTTTTTATTTTATTCAAATCCTAATTATATTTATCTGCAGCTTGTTTGCATTACAACCTGAACGTAGCACAAAAAATAAATAAAAAACTTAAACCTCCAATATATTTCATAGACTTAGTATATGGTATATATCTAGCAATTTTTATACATATTTAAAGGGTATTAGCATTACGCTTGTCAATTTTATTTTGCCAGTAATCAATCGCATCTAAAACAAGATTCCCAATATTATTAACCTTATCCACATCAATTTCCCATTGACTAATTGACCTAGTTCCTGGCAGGTATGCAATTCCCAAAATCCAAAGAGCATACCCATGCAGTATTATCATAAAAAGCATAATAAACAATCCAAAGAATATATTGACCAATCTTCCCGGTTGAAAGTCAGTACCAACCAGGTTGAGGAAATTCAACGGGTTGTCAACAGGTTCGGCACTAGGAGCGGCAGGCGGTGGTAACAATCCAAAAAGTTCGTCATCAGCGTCTCCTTCTTCACCTTCTTCTTCTTCGCTTTGTTCTTCATCTTCGTCCTCTCCAAATAACTCGGAAGTTGGAGGTATAACTTCAGAGGATAGTTCGTTCTCATCAAGACCGGAAACATCTTGAGAGGTTTCTAGGTCTTCTGGGAACTCGCTGAATATGCTTGTATCAGGAGGCAGGCTTTCTATAAGGTTTTCAAGCTGTTGTTCAACCGGAACTTCATTCATGGAAGTACTATCGTAGTATTGAGGATTAGCATCTGACAAAGAAGAAGTTTCTAATGCTTCATTTGATAGATCTGATGCAATATTACTTGCAGCTAGAGGGCTTTCTGTGTTATAGGGCACGACTGAATATACAGTATTTGATGCGTCATACGCTTCAGCGGGGTTCGCAGAGCCGGAAGGATCATAGTATTGGCTAGTTTGCAGAGGGTCTTGATAAGGACTTTGGCCGTTAGCTGAATCGTAAGTTCCTGCTGGGTTATAATAGCTATCCGTTGAGTCAAAACTGTTTGGTTCACTGTAACCATTGCTTCCAGGAAAGTACTGACTGGACGAGTCGTAATTGCTTTCAGGAACGTATTGACTGGACGAATCGTAATTGCTTCCATAGTTAGGTTGACTGGACAAATCGTAATTGCTTCCATAGTTAGGTTGACTGGATGGGTCATAGTTACTTCCAGGGGTGTAGCTGCTGCTGGACGGGTCGTAATTACTTCCAGGAGTGTAGCTGCTGCTGGACGGGTCGTAATTACTTCCAGGGGTGTAGCTGCTGCTGGATGAGTCGTAATTACTTCCAGGAGTGTAGCTGCTGTTGGACGGGTTGTAATTACTTCCAGGGGTGTAGCTGCTGCTGGACGGGTCGTAATTACTTCCAGGGGTGTAGCTGCTGCTGGATGGGTCATAATTACTTCCAGAGGTGTAACTGCCGCTGGATGGGTCATAGTTACTTCCAGAGGGGTAGCTGCTGCTGGACGGGTCATAAATACTTCCAGGAGTGTAACTGCTGCTGGAAGGGTCATAATTACTTCCAGAGGGGTAGCTGCTGCTGGACGGGTCATAGTTACTTCCAGAGGGGTAGTTGCTGCCGGATGTGTCATAATTAGTTCCAGAAGTATAACTGCCGCTGGGTGAATCGTAATTGTTTGTAACGTAGTTATTATTGTAAACACTTGATTGCAATGCTGCGTTGCTTCCATCTTGCACGTTTAATCCATCCGTAGAAGTCAATGATACTTGATGTGAGTCTGCCACCTCGTTTTGCTTTGAATAAGGACTATATTTCCCATTGTAAAAAAATGATGAAACTGGGGCTTGTGGATATGAATATATTGCTTTACCGCTTCCACTTGTGTGTTGTGTTGTAACTGTATTTGATAAAACATTGCACAAAATAATCCAGTAAAATGGCGACATTTTTGCTACAAATCAGTGTTTTGAAAAGAGAGAGCGAGCAGTAATATTGCCCTTCACCTTGGCGTTCAGATAAATATGTTTGATGGATGGACTAAGGCAGAGATTTATATCAGAAGTATTTTGTAGACTAAGAAGTAAGCAGTAGGAAGTATTTAGATGGAATGGGTTAAGTGGAATAAGCCGGCCTTTGTTGCATCCATATCTCTGACCGGTTTAACTGTATTTTCATCTTACTGACATAGTTTATAGAATGTACCATTTATTTTTAATTTACAAAGTTGGGTCAAATGACTTCCGATTTATTAAGCATGTAATTCGTGCATCTGAAAAACTTTAACTAAAGTAAAGTTCTTAACTGATTAATAAGCAACTTGAAATTAAGTCAACTTTGTTAGGGGCATTCTAAGATAAGCAATACGTTGCCTATTTTCTATACAGAAATTTTATGTTCTGCTAATACGAATTAATTGTTGTAATGTCAATGTCGACAGTGCAGTGCAAGTTAATCCTTACACAAAAAACGTCTTTATGTAAACGATGAACTTATCAGAAACATCTTACTTTATGAATGAAGCAAAGCCCATACCATACCCACACCGATAACTACATTTAATGCATTGGACAAGGCTCGATGAAGTAATGAGCACCAATGGAATGGCATGCCAAATTGAAATAAATTACACGCTGCATTTAAAATGTTCTTATGCAAAATATCCTCAAGACAGAAGACAGCCCTTCTCATTAAGTTAAATTACATTTCGATAAACCATTCTTCCTTACGATACGCCTCATACTTCCTAGAATGATCAATACTTACGACAGTCAAGCGGAATAAATCTTAAGTGAAAGTAAGTTAACCTACCTACCTGGATGAAAACGAAAGCGTTGTGAAGCTTTGTTGTTAAATGTAGGCCAATTGGCCAACTACAAAATTTTTATGTATTCAGCAACCCTTGTATTTAAGTGAAAGTAAGTTAACCTACCTACCTGGATGAAAACGAAAGCGTTGTGAAGCTTTGTTGTTAAATGTAGGCCAATTGGCCAACTACAAAATTTTTATGTATTCAGCAACCCTTTAGAACACCAGTCTGGAATTAAGGCCAGGTAAAAATAAACACAAAAGGAACTAAACAAAAAGTCCCTTTAGATGTGAAATTGGATTCCAAATGCGGAAAGCAGTTTACGTCAAACAACGTTTTGCCATATGTGGGTCATGACTACACTTGACCAATCTGCTCTTGTCTTTCACCTGCTCTCTACATCATAATCTTCTACCTAACAGCATTCCATAAATTCCATGTCCTAAATCCAATGAAAAAAAACCTCTGCTAAGGGCCCGATCCTGTCTGAATGACGAGATAGTGAGGAATGATTGCAATGGCAAAGTTATAAATTAGTATATAGATAATCGGTACAAGGGTTATGGTATACGAGAACCCGTTATTTGCAACAAGCTGATGTCATTAATATTGTACCATTGAATAAGATGGAGCTGAATTGGGACTGTATTCCTATATCCCTTCGTATGCCCTGATTTCAGGTGAAATATAGTGTAGGGCAGGGTTCAAAAATGAGTGGCTTTTAAATCCTTTTATTTACAGACTAACCTACTGCTCTCACTGGACATAACATGTAACCTACATACTCATAGGTATGTAATAATCATCACATGGCATAATTTTAATATCCGATCGTTTTATGTAAAACAGAACTGGGAATGCAGGTGAAAAAGCTGTAGCCACAGTTCACAAGCCAGTAATTTATTGGTTACCAGTAACAAAATGTAACAACGCTTTTGGTACATGATCTGTTGTGGCAAACGTGCTTCCCCTGATTATTTTTAGAAAAATCTAACATCCCTACGAAATCTATCTCGTATATAAAGTCACATCAGGCCTCTTCAGTGCTCATTCAGTCTGAAAATCCTGTTCTCAAACCATATATTACATTATTTACTAAAGTTGTGAAAACTTGTTGAAAACAAAACCGAAAATTTAAGAAATTTACAGTTACACCTGCACTCGGTAATTTACCTATTAATTTCTTATTCTGTGTGAAAGTGAAAATAATCTCCCGAAATCAACAATGGCCAACAAGTGTTTCCTCATTCTCTCCGTGTGCCTTGGATTGGTTGCTTCAGCCACAGTGGAAAAACGGGAAATGCCTGGAAACCCGGCATATGCTGGTTATGGTGGTTATGACACAGCAATGGCTCCATATGCTGCTATGGCTGCTCCAGGTGGAGCCGGTGGCTATCCCGGGTATCCAATGCAGGGATTCCCTGACCCAGGATTTTCTATCCAAACTGGATTTGAAGGATATTTGGTAAGTTTGTCTGTGACTTCGTGATTTTTTTTCAGTGTCAATGTGAGGGATTTAAATGAAAACTGCAAAATAAATCAAGTGAATCTTATCAATGATTTGTTTTGCTTATTTTCAGGTTCCCAACAGTTGGTATGGACTAATGCCTTGGGGAGCTGAAGGTGTTGTGGTGGTCATTACTGGAGTCATTGTCTTCATCGTGATTGCTGTCGTGATTCTTGGACTTTTGGCCTGGCTGTGCGGTTTTGGAGACTACGCCATTGTTAAGGAAGCAGCTAGAAGTTTCATGCCCACTAACATCAATTTGGAGACGTTGGCTGACATCACCACTGCAGTGTTTGATGCCCTGGACAAGTATAATGAACTAACGCAACAGAAGAAGCTCAACTAGGCCAATGGAACTATTTAAATATAATAATTTAATGACGATTCCGTGACTTAATTCATTTTATCTGGATATCAATGTGCTGTTGTAAATATGTTACGTAATTATCGTAATAAGTAGTGACCAAATTTTTCAATGTTATTTTTTTGAGTTGATGCTTGTACTCGTTGTAATACTTAATAGTTTCAATATTTATACATATGTAAGCGTGAAATAAAGCTGATATGCATTTATAGTGATGCTACCTTTTTCTAATGTCAATTTATGTGCCCCTCATTACTATTGTCGGAATTTTAGTACAACTTGAGGCACCATGAACTTAGCGGTTTATTGGACAATACTTAAAGATTTTACATGCAACAAAGAGAGGGAGAAGGTAGAAGGAAGGAGTAACGGGATTAATCAAGAGATTTTTCAATGATGTGCATATATATACCTCCAAATATTTTCAAGGACAGTGTCATTGCGTTGCCTTACTTGATTCACATTGTTGCATTTCTCGCCTGGAAATGCTTTTTCACAAAATTTTCAAAAACTGTCAAAAACATAGAAAAATTCTGAAACAGGTTTTCACTCTAATATTTTTACAATGGACCGCTACGATCCTAATGATACTCATTTAGTTTTTGAAGGCATCAGGTCAGTATTTATTAATTGAGTGTTTTGACATTATGACATTCAGGGTGTGGTTTTTGTTTTCTTACATTGCTTTTATTTAACGTAGTACAGGAATCGATAACAAATTCGGATTAGAGGCGGTTTTCTATGGAATGGGATTTCTGGCTTACATCATTATTGTACTGCTATTTATTGATTTGTTTTTTACGAGTATTACATCTCCAATTTTTTATGGACTGTTTGCCCCTAATAAACGACGAAGGAGACGAAGTTTGCCTGTAGATTTTTTTGAACTACGGAATAACAACTTGAATGACATTACGTCGGACATTTTGAAAATCATCGAAGCCATCGAATCTGTGCAACGGTACAGGAATAATCGTGTTCGAAAACTGTGAATTGTTCAAAAATGATTTTGTGACAGTTTTATTGCCCCTGTGCCGCGGTTAGCTTGCGTGGGATGTTCTTTGCTTACCTACCCTTTACTGGAATGGATTGGAAAAGGGAATTTTTGTAAATTACAAAGCTTAAACAAAACAATAAATTCCTCTGACAGTTACTTCAAATCATTAGGAACCAAAATGTTTAAAGCATAAACTCATACGTCAGTGTATACAAATGTGTATGGAGTAAATTGAAGTATCGGATTTGTTCACCTGTATCCAAGCAGTGGTGCCCTACATTCTCTTCAAAATGTTACTCGCGCAAATGTACATAGCTGAAGCTCCGTAAATTGGAGGTTGCGATGAATGAAGTAATAAGTTCTTATTAGCCTGACTCGCTGATTTTAAGGAAACATTCAATGTTGGTTTTACGGTGCCTCGCTGTGCTTTATGTTTTTTATACTTGTAGCATGTAGTTTGTTAGTAGATCACCTATTTAAGTAGGAATGCATCTTGTATATATGATTATAGCAATAGTGTTACACTTGCAATGAATCTTTATTGCAAATGACAAGAGGATTTACAGGGGAACCGTTACATAGACTCATTCAAATTTATCTGGATTTTTCTTGAAAAGCCTTTTACAATTTTTGTCAGAATATCTTTTTCCGTCTCATCCTTCTGGCGTATGGAGATGATATTGCATTTACCAGATCATATCATCATGTACCATTGTATAAAATAGGTAAAAGGATGGCGTTTTCATTGCTTTTCTTCACTGTTTTCTTGAGAGAGAGAAGAGAGTCGGTTATTCTTTGAGTTACAAACTATATATTCTGTCCTCGACTTTCATGAGATTTATTAATTGTTTACTGAAATAAAGTAGTACTTCGAAAAATCATGAAATGAAGCGAATTATAACAGTCGTATTCATTTCGTTAGGTATATATGTCTCAGTATTATGTCAAGCTCCTGAAGTTCACCAACTTGCCGCAGTTGCCCAATTCACCGGAATTTAGTAAGAAATCATGCAAATGTTGAATATTTCGTGTGCCTAAATTTGAAGTTAATTTGGAATATATATGTGTTTGATTGAATATTTTATTACTATTTTTCCAGTTCATTTATTGGGAGCTACATTGCCATTCGAGAGCTCTACTTTTTAGCTGGACTGATCACCATCCTTATCGCTGGAAATGTTCTAATAACATTTTTTCAACTTCCTTCCATGTTTCTCCCTGTGCATCATAATCAGAAGCGGAGCATTTCTCCACGGTTTGCTTCTCGGAGGAGTGAGGATACTGCTCATATTGAGGTGCTACTGCGAATAATTAAAATTGTTGAAGGTATGTAAAAGTTCAATATTTTTTTGGTTGACGTTATGTCATAGAAGGAAAAATTTATTATTTGTTTCATATTATGGTATGTTCCCAGATTCCTTTGAAAAATGGTCGCAGGATACATTGACGAACATCCACTAATTAGTATTCCTGAGCCGCATTTGGATGATCACCCTGGATTGGCTCAGTTTACTGGCGCATCTATTGTGCCAATGCTTCGATTTTATTCATTTTCCTTTCGAACGTTCATCATCATGGCACTGGCTCTTCTTCTGATTTTAAGACCATACTTCAAATTCATCAGCATTCATGGAAAGAACTCACCGGCAGTTTTTCAGAAAAAAGTGGGAAAGGTGAAATGGGACTTTAGATCTTTGGAAGATTACGACATTAACTGGACTCGAATGGAAGAGATGGCATTTATTTTAAAATCTATTGATAGCATGTTCTAGATGTATGTTCTAGATTGTAGTTTAGTATATGGAATGTTTTAATGCTTTATCACGAGTACAGGTCTTTTTAGTGGTGAATTACAGTACATGCATAGTATGATTGAAATTTTTGATTGAAATAACTATGTCTTTAGAAAAAACGATGATATTTAGGTTGTGAAAATATGTATGTAAAAATATATTATGCAATAAAGTACCTACCTAAGTATTCTATGTAAATTGCATGACATCCAAAATTTTCTATACACAGGACTGGACAGGAATTTGATGAACGTTATATGAATAAAAACCGTTAAATTTTATGTGAAAAAATAACGCTGTTAAGATGTATAGCATTCCATTCACAGTTTGTACCCTAAGTCTAAAGTTCGGGTTTGTAAGGAATAACACAATATGACAACTCATCATAATGATGACAAAAACGATAATATTTTTAGATATCTGCTTAAAATTAGACAGAAACTTTCCTCATATTATGCATATCCACACAACAAATCAACCGTTCATTCAGGTACATAGTTTGACGTCTTGGATATGGTGACATGTCATGTTGGTATACCTGCAATTAATGGTAACATTTTAGTGATGAACAGGTGCCTACCTAGGATTAAAATTGGGTTCAACATAATTGGCCATGCTTTATAAAAGACAAGGTGCACTATGTTCGTGTTAATTTATACAGAACGCTGGTACACGCAAAGGATTGAAACAAACTCCTAAAAATAACAGTGCCAGAGTTCAAAGCACTCTGATTTATAGCCCTTTGAGGCCTTAGCTCCCTATTAAAAAAAACAAAATAGCATTGTAAGGTAACACTAAAAAAGGAGAAAGTTTTTTTCAAAGAGTCATGAAGGGTCTTTGTTAACCCGAAAATAAATTCCCCAGGTGTCTCCAAAAAGGTACGAAGAATGCCCAAACGGCTTAAAATGTGCAACTATCAGTTCGTTTTATGCATACTCCGGTCATTAAACCTGAAGAGGGCATGTGACGGTACAGCAGTATATAAAAGCATACTCGTCCAGTCTATCAGTCACATTACAGTTTTGGAGTATTTAAAGTAAACAACATCGTTTTTTCTTTTGCTCTTAAATAGTTACTTAAAACCGGAGTAAAAATGGAAATCTTAAGGTTTTTGCTTGTATCAGTTTTACTCGGCTGCAGTTTTAATGCAGTGAGTTCCCAACAACATCAAGTTTCTCCACCAGCCAGCCAACAAAATCCTGGTCTTCCAGTAAATCATCAACAGAATCCTGGCCTTCCAGTAAATCATCAACAAAGTTTGGGAAGCTCTCCAAGCAGTCTTGAACAAGTACTTGTTCCCCAGATTGACAACACCGAGCCTACTTCTACCACTCACTATCCTTACCAATCAACTCAACTTGCGCCATCCAATTACTATCAACCTCATTCTGGTAAGCACTCAATATTTAATTGAGTTTAGTCTTTTATACATAGCTGATGTTTTAAAATTAGATTCCAGAGAATTATAAAGACAAACATTGACTGAATTTGCTTAGTTTATTTCAAATCATTTTTATTTTCTCTCTTCTTTAATAGGAAATTCCAACTACGGACAAAATTTGTATTCCGGCAACCGTAATGAGGGCTGGGGCTGGTACCCGTACTTTGGCGTGAACGCTGGAACTGCATGGGAGCTGTCTGCCTACTTTGGACCTGTATTCTGGGGCTTGGTTGCTGTTCTTTTTACTTTTGGCGCTTGTCTTGGAGTATCCAGGTTCATTATGGGTGGGGATCTTTTCGGTGGCCTGTTCCAAAGGATCAAGGATTCCACTCCAACTGGCAAAGCTCTGGATTTAGATAACATCACGAATATTGTTTACCAAGCCCTTGACACCTATGGGAAGTTTGCTGCTAAGGACGCTCGCCGTGGATCCATTGAGAGTATGAAAGGCTAAAGGTGCTATCATAGCCTTTTAGGAAAATACTGTTATTATTCAAATGGTGCTACTATGAATAATTATTACTGTAATGTTAAAATAGATTTAATACGTATTTTATTATGCAATGTCATTCGAAACTAATGGTGCTACTTTCGATTTACTTTGACCATTCTTTACTTCTCACTCTAGTTTCAGCAATATGGAAAATAAAAAACTAGATGCTCGTTTTGTATACGAATTGTATTATGTCTCAAATTACGGGTCTACCTTGCCAAATCTTTCCCTTCCTGCATTTAGTAGCTTCTTTATTACTTTTTATTGCATCTTACTGATAAATGGCACGGAAAACCAAACCACTTTCCCTAATTACATATTTTGCTTTTCACATTCTGGTTTATATCACATGCATATTATGAATTTGTTGATGGAAATATTGAAAAATGAGTGTTTAGACAAACACCGCTTCAGAATATATCATATTTTTATTACATAGTTATTCAAAGTCATACATCACGTCATGAGCCATGACTTCACATCAACCTCACTTAACATCGAAATAATACTCAATAAGGTTTGAATATTCATGAAAGTTATAAATATCCTATAACAATAGTTTCCTTTACATATCATCAGGTTAAATTGAGGGACATCATCCGAAAACATTTTAAAATCACTCTCGTACGAGAAAAAATAAGCCAAACATTTCATATATCTTTCTTTCAATCATCACATTTGGTAACACTTTTGTTAAAATTTCTAACATTACTCTTCAATTCTATTTGACTTCGTAACCAATAACCCACAACACCAACAACTGATATGGAAAATCATTCAACCCTTACGAAGAATGTTGAATACCAGTTTACGCATTAAAAAATTGTACTACGGTCAAACTATTTTGAACTATGATTAGTACCTGTTGTATACACCCTAATAATATGTATGTTCGTCATTTCCATGAGTCTCAAAAACACCCCTGATCACATTCATAAACAAATCATGAATATCACTGCGTCTTGTTATTCGACCTGCTTCTAGCTGGCGAGTAGACGAGTTTTGGCCTTACACTTTGCAACGTTTCAACGAATATGGTTGCTTTCTCTAACTCTAAGGATATGTGAACAGTCAGAATAAGATGTTCATGAAATACTGATTTTTAATCTCCTTCTTTTTCCTTAAACTAAACTGGCTGTACAACTAATTATGTTGGCAAACTAGCTCAACCCTCAATACCTATAAACAGTAGAAAAAATCCAACTATTCGTTTATTCATTCATGCACACATTGCAACAAAAACTTGATATTCAATGGAATAAAGGAAATTTTTAAATGGAATAAGATACAATGACGAGACGAATGCATACAAAAGTAATAGTAATGAATAAAAATATAATTTTGTTGCTCATTTTTACACACCTTTTAAATTAAAGCATGTTAGCTCCTATTTTGATTTCATTCCATTCATACTAAAGCTACCCTATGAATATTAGAATCTACTTATTGTTATACAATGATGGTATGAGATTACAAAATACAAAAGTGTTGTCAATTACATTAATTCGTTGTAAAAAAGGATTTTCTTTTGACGGTGCATGCAAACCCTCGTTCATGAGATATTCGTTTACATAATATGACATGTTTTTGTATTGTTGATAAATTGGCTCATTAATATCAAACCGCATGTACAAGGTATGTATTAAAACTAAAAGACTTTGGTGATACTAAGTTAAAACCTTTTAGTTTTCATAGGTTTAATTTTCAAACACTTAGGCTGTAAAATAGATACGGAGCCATGAAAGATTTTACGATAATAATTAGTTGTTTATTCTACCAGATCTAAAATCTCAGAAATGTTTATGTTTTATTGCGAGGTAAAGTATGAATGCAACGTTTGAAATTTTTTACTGGAGGAATTATCTAAATAAACAAAAATGGGAGAAAGTCCATCAAATCAAAGGCCAAACTTGAGATCATCTATGTAACCATAGTTGGTTTTAAGCCATCAAGTAAAATTATAAAATAGTATTCATGTTTCGGACCTCGATTAAAATCTTGTTTTTGGGGTGGGATATATCACAGCATTGAGACTAGAACAATAGATTTCAAGATAAATCAACTAGATTGTAGAGAGATACATAAATTTATAGAATATTCAGCAAGAATTTAGTTTTTCCGTACGTTAAAATTTTGCATTAGACCTGTACAGCACAGCATGTTTGTAAAAGTAATGAAACTATCCATCGATTTTTTTGTATACGTTTTTGTAACATTCAAAATCGCAGTTTGGAACACGTTCACATATTTAGAATGGTGAGGAGAAAACTTATGACACTGATTAAAAATTAAACAGAGTAATAAGATAGTACGCACGTTAGTAATATTTTTTAAAAGTATTCATCTTAAGATGATTAGTTCTTACAAAGATAAACCAATTTGAAAGGCAATATGGGAGTATAGACAACCAGGCTTAAAGATGTGTATGATTAGTAATATTGGAACCACCTTCAACAACTGTTGTAAGAAATACAAAAAAATATTTCATGATATAGGTTATTGCCGTTTTATCAGCCAACTTTTCTCTGATGTGATTAATAAAAGCCAAAACTAGGGGTCAGAGCTAAACTGGATGACTTGTTCGAAACATGTTTAATGCACACTGCATCAACAACCCAACAATGACTTCTTGATTATTTACTGTCTTTGTATTAAGATATGTTCTAAATATATGATAAAAATACAAACATTTTCTGTTCCTTAATGTAACTTAATAACCAAGCAATAATACTTATTTCCTTGGTGTATCGTACCTTTTCAATAGAGTAAATATCTACTGCATTAATGTAGATTTTACATCTTGATAAATGATTTATTTCCTAATATTGAGTCACTTCTTGCTTGAAAATGTAATGCAAGAATAGTATTGTGTGCGCATTAAAGTATTTCTTGACCTGAAGAATTACCGGTGTATTGATAAGTAATATTTTTTATTATAATGTATGCAGCTCCTCAAAAATCTTAAAATTTATTTCCAAACTCTGAACCGCCTCAAAGATACTTTTTTAAGCCTGGCAACCGTGGACTTAAAGTCGGTTTCAGGTGTTTCATCCTCAGACAATGTTTCACCTTCAGAATGTGCTGTTCTTCGTGGTCTGGATTTTCTTGGTCGATTTATTTGGGTTGTGTTATCGTGCAAGCTGAGAGCTTGACGCTCTGCTAAGTACTGCCTTGCTTTCTCTCCGCGTTTACTGTTACCTCCACTCCGGTGTATTCGTAACTTACCAAGCCTTGCCAATGTTGAGACTCGTAATCCCTTTGGCTGCTTTGGCTTCTCCCCTCCAGTTTGCGAAGATGACTGACTACTACCACTTGACGTTCCAAAAAGAGAAAATGCTTGTTTTCTTTCCTTTAGTACAAATCTGAAATTGAAATTAGTAAAGATATACTTTATAAGTCTTGAGCTCTTTGTATATGGATATAAAAGTATGCAAAAATTCTAAACTAGAAATACATAAATGTTAAACTTACTTCCCGACGGTACTCCATTTCAGTTGACGTTCATAAACATTTTCGTCATCGTCCAAAATTCGAGTGGTGGTTCTAGATGACGACTTCTTTCTAAACGATGAGCCAGCAGACTCTGACGCCTGTCCAGATGTAGATGGAAGCATTGGCTCCAACTCCTCAACCAGAACGAATTTTGCCGGATCTTCAAGACGACGAGCCTTTACAAATGCTTGGGCAATTATGTCTTGCGATGTACTCCGGATAGGAACCTATCAAAGAGCAAGATTATTGTTGCTTCAACATAGTTTAGCCTACAATTACATTTATTTCTGTGGATTGTGAAAGCAAAAAATATACCTTAAGAATAGCATATGGAATTTCCGGGGAGACATTATGCACACAAACAAGAAAGTTTTCATCTTCCCCCCAATGTTGTAGCTGATCGTCACGGGAGTGTTTATCCATTTTACTTCTATCTCCAAAAAATCTACCGCTATGCGCTGAGATTGAAGAAAGCCACGCCCTACTACTCGGATCATTACCAGTCTTTTTCAATATAAACTTTCCTTCACCCTTCCATGTTGACTGTGCCTGTAATGGTTTCTCGTCGGGGTCCAAAACCCTTTGTGTTGGAGGAAGATCCTTTTCCTTGGCATCCCATCCTCGTGCAACTTCCTCAATCAAAACATATTCCTTGGAGGTTTCAACTGTTCTACCACTTTTTTGAAGTGCAGAATTAATCACTTCCATAGCTGTTGTATCTTGTGTAACTTTCAGTATCGTGTACGGTTCTTCACTAACAACCCCGTGAATAGCAAGGAAAAACATCCTTCGCTTTAATGGGAGGAATGGCTTGCCAAATGTTTGACCGCTGGTAAAGGTGCCTATGCAAAAATTGATCATAACATTTAAAATATTAATATGTGTAAAATCTTAATAGATTAAACTTTAAACACTCCCATTAAAAATGTTATTATGTAAATACCTTCAAAATCAAGCATAGACTCACGCAATGAATCTTCCTTAGACAGACTTCGTTGCCCGTTTGATACATTCATTTCTTCACCCTCCTCTTCAAACCTTGAATGAATGAACAAAGTGGTTACAGGAAGTGGCTGATTTGTAACGCTTCGAAGTCTAACATGGCGATAGCCATGACGCAACCCTGTAAATGGAATGACTCTCTGTGCCAAGGGATGTCCACTGCCTCCACTTCCACTGCTGCAGAGCATTGATACACGGGATGGTTGGTCTGTACCCGTCTTGGATAATGATCTGATGGAACGGTGGTAGTAGATGATGCTGGAGTGACAGGTTGACTCACGGAGGTATTGGGAGCAGGTAGGATACTCTTTTTCTGCATCATTTTATTTCTTACTGAGCTACTTGGACTAAGTGTTGTTAATCCACGAAATTTGATTGCTTGGATATAGATGACCAAGTCGGAAAGTTCTCTGGCTATTTGGCTACTTTGTTTTTTCTTTTGATAATTTGGCACGCTATCATCTGGTACTTCAACAATCCAATCTTGTTCACTCTGCTGACCAGTAACAGACGGAGCACTGGTTCCAACAATCCCGGCAAGACGTTTGGCACTTTTCACAGAAGACTCTTGACTAGTTAAGGAGTCAGTTCTTGGGGTAGTGGGAAGTGCTTGCTCTGATGCCTGTCGCGAGACGACAAGGCGCTCTTAAATGTGAAAAAATCACAAAAAGCATTAAGTACATACATATACAATACACATACGAAACTACAGATTTTTTAAATTTGTAAGATATAATGTTATGCATTACGCTTTTTTATTAATAAGTACAAATACATGGCCATAAAATAATCATACCATCAGGGATCTCATCGTCATAATCTGAATCTGATTCTGAGTAGTCTTCATTCACGGAGCCGCCGCTAACGTTACTAACAATGCTATTCGTTCTGGCTGACTGCGGACGACTATTAGAACGGTTTCGGCTTGATGGATTAGACGAGCTTTGTGCTGTACCGGACTGATACACAGGGGGATTAGGGATAATTTCTGCATGAATTTTTTTGTTCTTTATAAGGATTTTGTTTTTAAGCTGAGCCGGAGACGGCAAGCATGGGTCATCCGAAAAATCAACGTCAAACATAAATCGTGTAATAAGTTTGTCTCCAAAAACAGTCTGAAACGTCCAAGCCATCCTTGACTGTTGCTGCAAAGAGCAATGATTTTCTATAGACAAAATCACGGGGTATGACGAAGCCAAAAATGCACTTTTATTTATGGCGTCCACCACTTGTCGAAAGGGAATCTTGGTAGTGAAAGTGTGACCATGATAAATCACAGGATCTCCGTCGTCTCCATCCCAACAGTCTAACTCCACACACCGGCAGCCAGTAAGTAATACCTATTTAGAATTAGTTACCAAAATATTGTTTACTAGTGATATGTACTTACTCATATTCAGGCTCATTACAAGTAAAACGCAAATATTACCTGACTGTAGAGCTCAACTGAAGACTCCCCTTTTAACTGATGACCAGTTAAGTAAGTGTTATGACTTGCAGCTACGTAGTAATGCGACAAAGGATGATCCAACTCAGCTTCCATTGGTACAATCCGCTCACTCACAAATGCAAGGTTGCTGCTTGACATCATGTACCTTGCAAATCCTTCAAATGACAGGCAGTACTGTTGTCGTAAAGCCTCATCTGGTTCGAATTTCTGATTTAAAAATAGCATATTTTTTTGTAATTTTGTATGCAAAATATACACTTTTAAATGCACACGGCATGAATGATATATGAGTACCTCAATCAAAGCTTTAATTTCTAATTCCGGTTTTCTTTCTCCCTGTTGTACTTTGAGAAAGGTTGTAAATGCAGACGTTGTGACTACCCGACTTCTGGACGTCTCCACTCCAGCTCCATTCTGCACTATGCTAGCTGAAGCTATAGCATCATAGATGAACTTGCTTTCTGGCTTTGTACCAGCGGACTGCATCTTGCCCTTAATAATTTGCCTGGGAGTAGCTCCCGCTACATAAATGCATTTAATCAAGCATTAAAATACTATCATATTTTTCAATTAACAAAGGAATTTGCATAAAATATAGACAACCTGAGTTTGAGGAAGACTGACTTCTTTCCGGTGAGTCAGGCTGTGAAGATTCTGCTTGACAGTCCGGTTTCTGTGCGACAGAAATGGAGTCAAACAAGTCTCTCAAGTCCTTCCGTGCACGTAAACTGAAGTATATAAAAAGCATGACGAATAAAAACATGATCATTAAAAGTCCCATGTAACTGAGAAAGCTGTTAAGGTTTCGCAAAAATTAATCACACTGCAGCGTACCTAAAGGCTTGAAAGAGTAAAACAAAATTCTGAAAATTCAGTCTCGTCTCATGTGTTAGGGCAGAAACGCGAGCTTGGGGAGAAGGCGATCCTTCAGAATATGGGCCAGGTATCATTGAAACAGCGCTTTTAATTCGAGTTAGAGACTGAGGATGCTGATGTGGTGGTGTATTTGGAGCAGAAACATCGCCAGTATCAGCCTTTCCTTTAAGTACGGGACTCGGTGGTCGTGGAAATTCGTTTATCGTGTGCTCCGTTCCACGAATTAATGAATCCTGAGTTTTCATAAAATAAAAAAGAATATGAGATTTATACAATACATTCCCCATATTCCATTTAAGGGGATGGAAAAGCAAACACCCTAAACTGAAACAAGATGAAAGTATAATACAAAACCATGCTGGTAGTCTAGTATATGATGGTACA
This sequence comes from Orchesellides sinensis, assembly GCA_027744375.1. NCBI lineage: Eukaryota > Metazoa > Arthropoda > Collembola > Entomobryomorpha > Orchesellidae > Orchesellides > Orchesellides sinensis. The sequence continues at coordinate 18,367 of JAHZNG010003782.1, read as the reverse complement.
TTGTTTCTTATTCCTTGATAAAAAAGATGGAAATTCGAAACTAAAAGCCATTTTGGCCTTTTTTTTACAATAACGTAATAACTTCTAAACTTGAAAGTGAACTGAACTAAATCATACTGTATAAGTGTTTCTTTATTCTACATAAATGAAGTTTTGATTTTTTTGTTTCTTGCATGAAATACTTCGGCTACTCTGTGTAGCTTGTTACACTTAAATCAATTACTAGAAGAAGTTGTATATTGAAACCGAATTCTCTGCCATGAAGAGATTGGTCAATAAATATAAATTTATGTAACATGTCGCTTGCCAAATGTTCAAAAACTGATGGTTACATGGCACTGTCTTACTATGGTTTGAAAGTAAACTACAAACTAATACCTTTATCATGTGGATGTTAGCTAATGACCGCTTCTTCCTAAACTTGACTGAGGCATTTCTCCGAAACGGCGGAGTGTCTGGAACGGTACCTTGTGGAGTAGCTGAAGACCATCGCCTACCACCGAAAACCTTGATGAAAATTAAGGAATACATAAAAAAATAATTAGGTTTACCAATCATAGAAGAAGAGCATAGGTTGACAGCTTTTATTGTCGAAATATGAGTTTGACATGAGTAATTTGCTATGTATTATTATGTTAGCGTTTTTACCCTGATCGCATCAGCCATTGTCGGAGCTAAGCAACGACCATCTTCATAGTATAACTGCAAGTACTGTTCTTTCAACCACACCATCCTCCGATCTGGTTTTCCTATCACGCGTCTTAAAGACTTCACTACAGCCCTCAGCCCTACATAGAAAATTTATGTGTTACATCCATCCTAACACAACACAATAATAACCTATTTCAAGTTTCATTATTATACCTACCATTTAACCAAACAGTCGCCATTCTAGGTGGGAACACAAAAGCCGTGTATCGATTGTCACTTAGCACCATACCGAACACTAAAGAAATGCACGTTTCATTAATAGGCCAAGACTCAATCCCGTAGCTGCAATCATAGGAACACAGTAATTTCTTTAAATGTTCAGTTTTCTGTACACACCCAAATACATATTATAAAGACTAACTTACCGTCTCATGGAAGCTGCCACATCAAGATCTCTACTGCCCACTTCTACTTCCTTCACCCCGTTCAGATCAATATAGCCTTCTTCTATAGCCACATTTGCCACATCAGGTCCCAACCCAGCTTGTCCACTTGAGCTAACTCCGCTACTATTACTTCCAGGCCCTCCACCGTACTTCATTAGAAGCCCTGGTAAAACAGCTATTGTCTCAGGATCAACATTCAAAAGAAAATCAGGTTGTGCATGTGAAAATCTCAAAGAGCTCCAGACAGGCTTGCTCCACGTTACAGTGCCACAAGATCTTTCCAACTTCACCCAAACAAACGCAGATCTTCCATCACTATCCAAGTGGATTGCAGTGCATCCGTGGTGCAAAGCTTGAAGTGTGTGCAAATCAATGGAGTTCCTTAAAGGATCCAAAGGAACAAAGGAAACCTCTGGATCATGACTAATCGGCTGAACAGGCTCGTACACAGATGGAGATATACTTGCCAGTTCGTCAGACCCTTCAGTTTTATGACAGTAAAATTCATCCGTGCTGTCTTGAAAATCTTCGTCATCTGGGTAGCCAGATCGTTCAATGCTTGATGTGTGAATGCTAATAAAAATAAAATGTTATATTGTAACATAAATATTTTAACTTATGTACATATTCAATGCTGAAAAAATGCGTTATTACCTCAGCCTATCAGCATTTAATGACGCCGCTTTTTGCTGTCGTTTATTATGATGCTGATGAACAACAGATATTCTCTCCAGAATTGACTGTACTCTACGAAGTTTCTTCATGCTTAATAAACTTCCAGGCCCTATCTTGGTAAAGTATTCATCATCTGCATCTGGCTCAGTTAATGACTATATAACAAGACGAGAAACCTTGGATAAAAAAGACACTCTTGTTTTAGAACTATAATTATTTCAAATTAGCTTAAAGGCTTTACTTGTAACTGGTATTGTTCCGATCCAGCTGACAATACAATTAGAGATGGAGTGCTAAGAGCAGTCCGTAGTTCTCTGAGATAAGCCCCAAAAAACGGGACAATGGGACATGTTGGAATTTTCAGAGCTCTTTTTAATGCAGCTTCGTACTCAGGTGCACTCCACTCAGTATCAGAATCCACATTACCAAGATTTGTGTCCGCTACCGAGCCAAGAAGTGCCTTGGTAAGGTAGTCTAGAGTTGGGACATAGTCATCCTTTTCATGGAGTGATAGCCAAAATGGTTTTAGTTTCGATGATCTGTGAAATAAAAAAAAAAACACACGCGTAAAATATTCCATTAAGAAACACATACGAATACATTGTTGAGTAGCACATATCATTTTTTATACACATGTACGCATAACTAAGAATCATAGCAAAAGACGTTGCATGGAAGATCATTTTCATTGCCATTTTTCAGAATGCTATGCTAAGATTTCTATAAAAATGAATTATTGATGTAGTTTTGCATGTGTCAATTGGTTTTCACTTGAAAAGTAATTTGGTGACTTAATCCTTCAGAGATTGTCTTCTTTCTCATCAGTAATTGGTATAGGCGAGATGTTGAGCCGAATCCATCAGAATCATGAAAAGAATATTCCAGCAAAATCTTCATAGTCGTATTGGACAGCAGTATTGGCTGGGGTTCAGAGCCATAGAGGCAAGTAGTTTCCGTCGGCCTACAACTTGGCTTTAACGGCTGGAGGCCGAAAGAAACCCCTGCCCCTACTCCTCTGTATATTTAATACTAGCTATCTCTTCCGCTTCACCACGGCCCATGTTTTCATGTCTTTCAAGCAGTAGATCCCATGCATCTGGAGATTTGAACATACTGCAGTGGATACCGTCGCCTTCTTTTTATCCAAGTCTCAAGATAACCTCCAAATCAGGATTATGTCACCAGGGGTTTCCTCAAGTTTGTTAGGTAATAAAAAACACGGCGACAAAATCCCAGTGAGATGTCAAAATTACATTTGCTTAACAATGACATCTACCTATGCAGTCTACATCTAGACTATTTGTTTGCATGTAAATAAGACAGCCAAATACCGTGTCAACTTAATCCCTGATGCACACTCATATATGCATTATATGTGCGTATGTCAAATAGGCATTGAATGAGTATCCCTCTAACTTCACCTTTACAAACCCTGCCTTTCTATCCCTGTGATTGACTACAAGCTTAACCCTGAAAAGATATTAGCCCAGACCACAAGCCTTCGGTGAAAGCAAATAAAAATGTCTCCTGCATCATCTTCCTCATCATCAAACCAATATATCAGTTCTTAGAAACTATACAACCACAACCTCATTTTGTTTTGCAAAAAAAAAAATCTCCAGCTTTCTTTCATTTCTTTAGCATCACATTTACAAGCACTCTACATGATGGGAAAAGAAGACTTTAACATGTAACATATGGCTTGGAAAGCCATTGGCTTACTTGTCTTGATACCACTAACTGATACCGAACCATGCATTGAATGAGATAGCTTGAAGATTATCTAGGTTGAACGAGAACTAATCTAGGACTGAACATTAAAATATTATGTAAAAAATATATGAAAGAAATATTATTAGAATTTTTAGAAGATGTAAGATTATATAGTTTCATTTTTGTTCCTTACTAAATTAAAGAAATACTACATAAAACATATATGTTCCCAAATAGAGGCGTTTGAAATAATCCTCTTGGATTTTTATGCAACAGTGATTGAAAGTATTTATTGGCTTGTTGTGTATTTAGTTATAGTACCAAGGTCTTAGATTTCCTTGGAGACATGTAAATAACAACTTAAATTTTGTTATAAGACCAAATGTATACAACCGAAATGCCAGAAATAATCTCGCCTACTCTTCGATATTCCATTCTTCAACTTTACTTAGAAATAAACAGATACTACGTATCAAAATGAAAATTTAACATTTGATAAAATACACCTACTTTAAAATCTTTCTCCGTCTTTCCTTTTCTACAACAGCATTTCATTATTTGAAAGGTGAAAGCAAGAAGTATTTATTTGCTATATGTATTTATGCATAAAAAATAAATCAATGCATTTGAGGCTTAAAAATTTATGCTGAACAATCAAGTTCCTACTTTTGCTTCATCAAGTCAAACCCACCGTCCCATAAAAATCCACAGTATCCGATTTTTAAATTGTTTTCATTCTCCGCGAGTACAAGTTTAGTTGTACACAGTTACCCGTGTCGATCTTCTGATGTTGTATAGTGTCCGTTGAAGAAGAAGAGTTTTCATACTTCTCTAGAGATTTCCATTTCAGCTTTCTTCGAATACAAATACAGCTTCGTTGTTTGAACTCCCACGATATAGTGATCTTTCTGTACTACGCAGTCACAGTTGAGTTTTTCCGATTTTCAATACGTGTCAAACCAATTACGGGTATCTTATTTTTAGCAAGTTCCCTTACTATTGCACGTTTTTAGGAGTTCATCGGTAATTTCATTAACTAATATTGTAAAACATTCATACCATAATAACCTTTGTTCTGGACGAATAAATAATATCTAATCTATATTCCAACTATGGTTGTGCGTATGTATAGTGCGTTCAACAGCTATAAGCTCAGCCGTTTTAATACCAACCAAAGGATACAAAATAAGTTTTTAATCGTAGAAGTAGAATAAGTGAGTGTGTGTGTGTATGTATTGTAAACATTAAGTGCGAGTTGTGGTAACCCACGTTCTGTTCAAACGAGTGAGGTCGTGGTTTACTTTATATGAACTCATGGATGACTAGAAGGGTTTTAAGTTGTTCAAGGAGAAAGTGGTGAGACGAGCTCAAGAAACCAGCTCATTTTTCACGAAGCATATTGATTCATATGCGTATGTAATATGCACGGGAGTCTATCATATCAAGGAAAAGCTGCATGAATAAAATGAATCTCCGGAGAGAGAGAGACTTACTTCAACCCTGCAATTACTTCCACAGCAGTTCCAAAAGCTCCCAAGTTCCAAGCTGTTCGAGCCACACGGAGAAGACATGAAAGAACAGCCTTCCGCTCTTCATGACTTGGAGGAGAAACCAACAAGTGAGTAACCCAAGAGCTTATCTAGAGAAAATCACAGAGTATACACACATAATATTATATACTTATTTTTAGAACTTACTCAAGAAGCTCTTATGTACAAGACTTTTTTCCCATTGCCCTACTGTCATCTATGGACATCATGGTATAATAATGAATTAATAATAACGAAACCAAGGATACTTGTGCTTTACATGAAATAAGTACTTGTATGCTTTCATCAACTATTTCATTTACTCCATATGCTCGCATAAGTCATTTGTGTCTAGATTTCAGATCAGTTTGTAAAGAAAAAATAGAAAAAGCGTGACACAGAAATTCACATTTGCTCACAAAGTCTTTAATAAAGCCTTCACTTTATATTCCCACATAAGTATCAAGCGTAAATTAATGAATTTTTTCGCAGTATCTCAACACACATGATTTATGTACGCATGACAAATTGAATAAATCTCTATTCCATGTAATTAAGCAGGAGCAGCTTTCAAAAAACTTAGGTCTAACATATAGATGTAACTTCTTTATGAAAAAATGAAATTATTCCAATTTAAATTATGTCTAATGCAGTTATAGCAGCAAACAACTGAATTCATTTGGGTAGGCAAAGCTAACAAACTTTCACCAAGGTGGTTAGATGTAAATTCAATGTAAATTCTAGGTAAGTTTTAATCAAAGGCTTTTATATTTATTTGTCAACCATAAACAGACTTCCACTTTGGCACCATGTAGCTTGTTTTAAAAAAAATTTTGAGTTTGCTGTCTTTATAACTAACGAAACCGTTCTCATTACAAATTTTTAATGGATAAATACAGAACAAAGTTTATAACCTCTCGATTTGACATTGTACTATATGAGCAAAATATACAAATAGATGGGTGGAAGGACAGATTAAACAGATAGCTAAAAAGGTTTCTTCGTCCAAATATTACATGTGATACCCCCTAGAAGTTCTTGTTCCTTTGTCAATGCGACCCCATTGTCGCTCATATATGATACAAAAGACAATGCCCCACAAAAAATAAATACTGTCCAAAAAGGCATAAGCTATCAGGCAATATTTATCACAGTGGGGAATTTTCCGCGGATTACAGAGTGAAAGTCAAAGAAGCCTGGAGTGACTTTGATGCTTCACTACTCCTCCGGCTTTGTTTCATCATTGAGAACGTCTATCACATCACATCAACAAGATTACAAGATGAAGAGCTGCATAAACATACCTGATAAGCTTGTAAATGTCACAATACGATGAAACTAAGCTATATGATTCAAAACAAGATGCTTACAGGAAGATAATCAGGCTTGACTGTTAAAGAAAGTAATTAGTGGATGTTTAATGAGCTTGAATAGAAAGTAGATGAAGGGGAAATTGTTACTGACACAATGTAAGGATGTCTGTTGGAGTACAGTAATAATAATTATATGTGTACATAACGCATGTTGTATTTTATACGTTCCCATAACGGATCTCACAGGGAAATGGATGATGGAAGAAGGAGTGAGTATGAGATGAGTTGAGCAGAAACATGAGTTCTATGTAACGGAAAGCGATAAAAGAGTGGAGTACATTTACGTATGCAATTTGATGTGATATGATATAATGGATGAGATTGGAAGGAGAAAGTGTATAGTGAACTTGATGATATGGACTCACCAATAAACTTGTACATGCAATAAATACACACGTAACCTTGCGTATATATACCGATCATTAGTGCAATAATTTGCCATGTTTATGTAAGCAACTTGAAAGAACACCTGCTGCTACCAGGAAACGAACCAAGGAATGAATTTCAAAATGCTATAGATAAACTGTGTATATAACATAACAACAGAATTCTCACTTAACCAACAAAAATGGGTACCAACCTCGTTGAAGCGATCGATAAGTGCTGATATCCCCAGTTGACTATTGGAAGGGTCACCCCCTATGTTGTCTGCTACACCCAAGTCCATCGTGACATGCCGTAAATACTCCAAAGGGGCAACCTGGAAAAATGATCATATACAACTTAACATGGTTGAGTAACTTTATATGCATTATATATTTCATCTGGAAGGGCTTTAAACAAGTTTCACTTTTGAGCGATAATTATAAAAATATTTTTATATTTCAATGCTCTGAACTTTATGTACCTAACTACAATACTTGGAATAGGAATTGAACAGTGATTGGATGCTAAAAAACCAAATTGTTTGGTTTCCAACCTTGCACTGATTTTGTTTGAAACAAATAATAGCCAGTGGTACAGGAATAAACATGCGGAAAATCCTTTGTTCAATTACAGGAAACCACTGCAATGTAGCTCATACTTGTATTGTAGAAATACCTGGTATAACTCTGGCTCTGTGAGTTTGACGGTATATGTAAGAATATTTTATTTACCTGGCAAAAAAGCTGACTCTCGGTGTCGGCCAGGGCCAGTGCTAACTCTTCCGGAAAGTGAAGTATCTTCTCCAGTTGCTCTAATTCTGGACTCACGTTTAAAGATCGCATTTTCCACTTTCTCTTTGTAGAGTCTATTAAGTATCAATTATAATCAAAATATGGTTAAATTTTTATGATTGAGCTAAATTTTTGAAGTTTAGTTTATGTAACAACTACAATAGTCATGCATACAAACCAGATTCATTTTGCGTAATCTTCCGTGACAGTGAGAAGTCATCTAAGAAGTTTGAATCCATCTCTCTTAAAATGGCCCACAGAGCCCTTCCTGCTTCACGGAGACCACCGACTGAGCCCAGGTGTCCACAAGGTGTACCAACAGAAGAACCACTGCTTGCAGGTGGAACTAGTAAAGACCATCGTGTTCCACGAAACTCGAGGATCAATCGATCGTGGTTTCGACCACCACCAGCACGCCACTATATCAGTAAAATCACAAGCTTTAATCGAATACTTCAGTACTATTTTGACAATGATGGAACAAAGAAAAACAAAATGAGGGTCTCAAAGTCTTTTGAAGAGGCTATAATACCTGAATTAGTTCCGCGGTTGGTTGGGAACGTGCAAGGACTTTGGTTCGACAGTCGAGTAGGATTATTTTTTCTGGTCCAATCCCAAGTAGACGGGTTGCCTGGGTTAGTAAACATATAATAGCAGATTAAAGAAACTACCTCTAATGTAATATGGAATGGAAGCTGGGGACGCAAACCGAGCTTACTGCAGTTCCTACACCGAAAACCAGTACCTGGGGGTGAAACTTTAACTTATCTTAAACGTGCTGTAAGCTTATCTTAGCAAAACTATTTAGCGAAGAAACAAGACAGAAACTAATTTTTTAAATGCTCTAGTTAGTTGTTGCTGAAAATGTTTATACGTCTTAGACAGATCCAATTTCATCTTTAATCAGAATTTAACTGAATATATTTCCTGCCAAATATAACTGTATTGTGGTGCATTTGACTGACACTGCATTTCCATTATCTGATTATGATATTCACATTTTACAAGTATTTTTAAATAAAACGCTTACCTTTTTCTTGGTCTTCCCACGAAGCAACTCCTTCACAACAACCAGTCGACAGCCGTACGCTGGAAGTCTGCGGCAACTTTGCACGTAAAGCTTTTGAAGTTGTGTTGCCGATTCGTACACGGAAGTATGAAACAGTTTTCGCTTTTGCTCCTGAAAATCACAATACATATTACATATAAAATCATGTGTTTTCCAATCCCAACCCAATTTTCGAAGTTCATAAACTAAATCTTCATGAAATAATAGGGCAATTCTGTTTAAACCACGTCAGTCCATGAATAATGTTACTTATTGACAGGTTTTAGACTAAAAATATCCAAATGCATTGTAACTTTGATTTTAATTCAAGTTTATAAACATCATAAACTAAATAAAACTGTTGTAATAAGAGAACAAAGAGCATTTTTATTTGTACCTACACGTTCGTATTAATTGGTATTGATCGAACGACATTGTTGCATATACCTTATGTAACATAATATCAGTCTCTTACTAATATCATTAAGACGAGAGCATGCAAGAGAAGGTCACTGGCCTAGTTTTAAAATACGAATGCCATGTCTTTAGGATGAAAATATTGATATGATCATTCTTCACAAATGTAGTCGTCATTTTCCTAGAAAGAGCAATAGGAATTGCAGTCACATTATCTCTTGCCGGAAGTACTAACTCGCTTATTGCATCGACGACGCTTGCTTCCAGCTATGTGCCTTCACACGAACATACATACATACACACGCGTTTGGAAATGCAATAATATTATTATTGCCAAGTATAATTACAACAAGGTTGATCGATTTCCTCAAAAACTATATCCTTGTTTCCTTCAACGTTCTTATTTCTCTAAGGAAACGACAACAGCTAAAACGTGGTGAACATAAACGTTTGAAGATCTTGTCGCGCATTACTATGAAAACGGTTTGGATCCTTTACTTCACATTTGCTACAAAACATCATTGTATAATATAATATTTGCCTTTACTGAATTTAAGCATTTCACTCGCTTACTTACTTGAAGTCGTTAGTTCCACTAAATTTTCTTGAATACTTCGAACAAAATTAAAATATGGCTTCAACTCCTCTTTTAAACGAGAAACAGTGTCTTGTCTACAATCTCATCATTCAGTTTGAGTTCTAGAATTGATTCTAATGAGGCTTAATTCAAACATGAGTAACTGTATTTAGAAACGGTAGCCTCATTCATTTAATAACAAGAAATATAAGCTTTGCCTAGCAAAAGTCATACAATAGTAAAATTTTCGAGGAAATGCTAATTCTGCCAATGCCTATTGGCAGCTTGTTGCCAGTCTCCTGGAATCATAGTTCTTTGTTAGCAGAAAAGTTATTTTTCATTAACTTTACGTTGTATTGGTAGTTCCAAGGAAACATATTATAATTATGCCTCTACACCAACCATTCAATCCGGAATTCAATATAAAATATAAAGTCCCTTCTAAATTTACAGTCTGATTTAATATCAATAGTATTCATTCATAGATGAAGAAACAATTCTATGCTAAAAATGAGTCATAATTTCACATAATTTAAACAATTTATATGCTGATTGTGATTGTACATTTATTCACAATTCTGTTCTGTAGGCATATTGAGTTATATTAATGGTACATATTAAAAAACGAATACTTTTTCATTTCTCCAGTTGCATAGCAAACAAATATGCTGAAGATATCGTTCTTATAACAATGCACATTTTCAGTTTTGGAAGAGTTTGTATTTTCAGGGTTTTATGAGACGATGAGAAGACAGAATGCAAGGAATTCTTCATATAATCTTCCATCGTAAAACCTCTCTCTGCTGGTTAACAGGAATTCCCGTATTCCATGCTAGCTCCAGCCTTTACAGGTCAAACTTGCATCTATTCCAAAAGGAATATTACAACTTCCCAATACCATTTACTTAAGTCTGATAATTTTGTTCGTGGAGTTAGAAAATGGTGGAGTATATATGTAGGTCATTTGAAATCAGAAGTCGTGTTCATGCTTTCTACAATGTGTATAGTTTATAGATACATTTATTTTTGTGGAAGCTAAAGTACAGAAAAGTTTTTTATGAAGACAATAGAAAAGATGGGAATTGATTCCAGCTAAAATGAATGGAATACATCCCATTCAGCATCTCCCATCTTGTCGAAGCACGCAGTCCATTAACGCAATTCCAGTAATAATGCCTTATACTCCCAAGAACATTGCGTTTTTCAAGAATAATCAAAAACATTAAAGAATTACGATATGATACATTCATAATATTGTAATTTATGACATAGAAAGTGGACCATTTCTGGCGGTGAGCACGCACGAGAAGTAAAGTACTATGTTAGTACGTATTTCACTGCTGATAAAATGATAGACCACAAAAGCAGCCATCGTAATCTATGCTACGCTACATTTACAGCAGTTTGTATATTGACATTCTAATGTTATACAATGAGAATATTATTATAGAGGAATCTTTATTAAATTAAACGTGTAGCTGGAATATAGTAAAAATAGAGCCGTTGAGGGTTCGTAAATACATAAATCTCATAGTTTGAAGCTATTCACAAATATGATTCAATGTTTTCACCATGATTCAATAACAATAACCAGAGAATGCGAATGGCCTACTAACATTTCATTTCAGTAAAATGCCAGTGAAGTCGATGCTTTCCTACTTCGTTCATTATATCGCATTATCTTTGTTTCCCGTGCACGATACGGGTACAATGCCTTCTAGTTTTGTGTTTCTTGTGAAACGCATTACTATTTGGACTTTCCCATTTTTACCTCATTTAAGATTCATTGCGAGTGAATTGGGTATAGGAGAAAGTAGTTTGTTAAAGACAGTTGTAAACTAGGCCAGGTTCATAATACAAATTGCTGATTTTCATTTAAAATATCAGTATTTTAGTGTCCCACTTTTAACCCTTTGTGACAATTTGCTAGCTCCTAGAAGTATTACACAACCTTCGTTCTATCGTCGCTAATTAATGAACACATATCAACAATTAATTACCTCCAAAGCAACTTTAATTACCACTTAAAATCAACAAATAGTCTAAGCAAGGCAGAATCTATCAAAGATAATGCACTTCCACAAGGACTTTTAAAAGAAACACAAACTTCAAAGACTTGAAGATGCAACTCGTTATGGTTATTCTGAGATGAGTCACAGCTCCTGCAGAATAATGACGAACAGCTATTTGTTTTATAATAGCTATTTTTAGTTGTGGGTCATGGATCGCATGAATTTTATATATTTTTTTGTCTAGAGAAAGCTTTCCCCTAAGCATTGCAAGAATATTTTTGCTCATATATTTGTGGCACTAAACAATTTTGAGATGACTTTACACTCTACAAACATGCATAAAGATGAGTTTGGGGAAATGACCCATATTGGTTAAAAGACCTTGTTTCAATAACTTTTTTAAGATTAACAAAGAGAGCAGCAATACTAAATTAAAACTGCTATCAAACTTTTTAGTCTCTTTGGCGTATTTTAACAATTCAATTTGATCCTTTCATAAGGTCACAACTGACTGATGCAAGAAGACGAATTTCTTGAAAGCAAAATTGGAGTAATGTAAAAAAACATAATGTACTTATATGACGCGAATTACTACCTCATCACGAAATGTCTATCACAGTTACGCCCCAAACAGGAAAGTACCCTTTTCACTTATGTGAACATAACGGTTAGAGTTGCATTGATAAACATGAAAATATTGCAATGCTAGTGGGTATGATCAGAAAGCTTGCCAGAACCAAAGCTGGAGGGGGTCTGATTTCAATTACAGGAAACGTGAAAATTGTATCGAGGCAAGTGTCGACAACAGTCTTAGCTTTCTTAGGAGTAAACATGCATAAAGTTATGTTTACAAGAAAATATTCAAGAAATGACAATTTAGTGCCCTCGTCCACTTCTATACCATTTGAATTACACAGGTATTCGTAGGAAAAAGTGTAAATTTAATTATCCGGCGGTACTTACGGCTCACAGGACGTTACGTCGCGAATAGTTTTTTAGCAGTTGTTTAAACTTGTAGCAATAGAATTTAGCAACAAAGCCTTACACAATACACTTACTTTCACTGAATTACTAACTTAAGGCTATATGGAACAAAATTTCATTCATAAATATTCTCCAGCATAAAAGACTCGTCAATTACAATTGTCTTAAGGTAGCCAATGTTTATTTTATGCATAGTTACTGTTGACGTTAACTGCTCATTTATTTTGTGCCTGTAAGGAATCTGAACCAAACTTGGCTATGTAGATTTTAACAAGTCTTTTCATTAAGAAGCTCAAGTATACCCTCTGGTTGTGGAAGACATGATGTTTTGTGACCACTAAATTTTCCTCGTAGCACAAACATGTATACCAGTAGCAAAGATCAAACGCAAGTTTCAAAAGAAAGTCTCGTTTGAGTTTTACTGGATTTCGTCGTCAAGATTGTTTGGAATGTCTCTGACTGAAGCCTTAGTAGTTTGATGACCAAACCAAACCACAAGCGACGATTCACCAAAGCAAAAAGACTTTCCCTACTTTTTTGATTACTCACATTTTCCTTCCAAGTCTTCCGTGAAAAGTCAAAACACACGTGGAACAAGGTAGATGAGAGTGCAACACGACCAGAAGACTAGAAACGACTGATGCTGTTTCTCTTATCCTTCTCCGTGTCTTTCCCTCTCTTTGCTCTCTTTCATCTGTGCTCATGACAGTGAAAAGACTGGCGATTGTTGTGTGCAAAGTGTGCAAACTTTGTAGGTATATATATATATAACCTACATATCATAATGCTTTACCAAATGTGTACATCTCCTTTACCCTACTAGTTCATCTTTACCATAAAAAAGAATATTTCTTATTCTTTCAGTATTTACCAGTTCCGAAGATGTATTAGTATTCTTCTCCAACTTGTACGACATTACTACTTTCACGTATGTCAAAAGGACTACATCTATAAAATGACACAAAAGGCCTGTCAATACTTTTTATGCACCTAATATGTAGGCTAGCAAATAGCTTTTTCAACTTGCCATGTAAAGCTTTTGTACTTCAAAAAATTACGATCTCTTTCTTTCTTCCTCTTTCCCTCTCTCAATGTATGCTTATTTTTTACTACGTCTTTAATATCCCACAAACACAAAATCTCATTTCGTAACAATCACTGAGAGTTGTTCCAGGTACAAATGAAACGTTGAATGTAGGGGGATGTGATATTGTATTGATGGTACAAATCAGTATAAGGTTGTATTCATAAGAGTTTTTCAGTTTTCAATGTAAGATAAGAAAATAAGACCGAGTTTTTTGCATTTCTCCAATTGTCGATGCATTGTTGTCCTACATTTTCCATAAGTTTGGTTGCGAGAATATGAAGAACCGGTTGTCACCAAGGGTTATTAGTAAGAGATGCCTATCCGCAGTACATTTATTATTGCAACTTTACTAATACGAATGATAATAATAATATGATAATGTATAAATCATGGCATAAATAGATATTTGTTTTCAAAGTGAGCCTATAATTATGGTAAAGTATATCAACTTGGATATCATTTCTCATATTAGGAAAAAGATAGGATTGATGTTTGATGAACAGCGTTGGATGTCATATAAATTCAGAAGGATTTAGAATTTTGGGAAAGAGACATTGCTAAATTGTGAAATACTATTATAATATAAGTTTTACGTTTCTACAAGTATGTATTCAGAAGGATATATCTAGAAGACGAAATAAAATAAAAGTTCATACAGGATGAAACAGTTATAATATGGAATACGATAAACTCACAACAGAGCTATAAAATGATTTGGTACATACAACCATGCAATAAACCAATTATAACTTTCAACCTACAAGGAAGTTGAGGTTTTCACTGGAAATCATACATTTTACGGCATTTTATCGAGGTGAATGATAGTAATCGGTGAGCACCCCTCTACATAAATAAAAGCTAAAGAAAGTAGACAATAACTTCCCATAATAATATGGAAATTACGGTATAATAAAACAGAGTAGGTTCCCTACGTTTTGTGAACGATACATTACATACATTTAAACAGTATTGTACACAAATTTCCGCATTTATCCAAGCTACATTTGATACCGAAAATAAATGTCAAAGTCAAAGAAAGTTCAAGCGAAATTCATATGCAAGAGCTTACAAAAGGCAGCTTATACCTTCAAGAAAATGACAAGCATCAGTTTTCACAGTAATACAAAATTAGTTGGAGAAAGTCATCGTTTTAAGTATAACATTTAAGTACTCAGTAAACAATCGTAAATCCAAAATTATGAAATGTTCTATCTTAATAGCATATCTTATGTATGGCTGGAGTGTGTATATAAGTAGAAAGGGTAACTCAATCTTTGGATGTCTCACAACAAAGTAAATAACTCGCAAAGACGCCACACGTTAAGAAAACAACAAGACTAGAGTCTTTTTGAAGTAATAATCAAATATCTACACAGTTACTTAGTATCTCACTCGCATCCATGGGATAATAGAGTTACATCATTGATCACTGTGATCCCAAACCAAACTGGTCTGACTAGAATGCAAATATTTTATTTGCCGATTTTCTACCCACCGCATATTTTTGTTTGGAATTTATGAAAACTGACCAGGAATAGATGAAATAGAAACATTAGATTCAAACCATAAAAATCCAATGGGCAGTCTAGACGCATATTTGTTACTATGAAGAGAAGAACAGATTTAAATTGCTTAAACAATCAAATACTCATTTACCCCGTTCAAAATATTCCTGCTTTTGACATGCTTTTCTTTCCGATATGTATCATTTTTCATATGTACACATGCTAGGAATTACAGAATATTGCATTTAATGTACAGCATGCAAAAACATGCACCTTGAACTAATTTCAATAATGTAATCTCTTCTTCGTGAAAACGCACTTTTCCAGGCCATAAAAATTATTACATTACATTGACCTTCACATCCACTCCCAAGTGAAATTAATAATATTATACATGAAATTGTAACAGATTTGCTACAAACCAAGTTACTTGGTCAATAGGGCACACATGACAATTTTAATTTTAGTGATCATTAAACAAATCGAAGAAACTGCTTTGCGTTTGAATTTTTATTGACATGGCTTGAAAACGCAGATGTTTACTTTAAGAAAAATGACAAATATAGGACGATAATATATGAAAGTATGTAAAATGCTTGTTTTTCTTGCAAATTGAACCAATATGATGTTTTTAAGTTGTAAGTAGATATATGTCAAATGTTTCATATGCAGTTAATTTCTGCACTGTCCTTTAACCATAATAGCTTCTTTTTATATCCATTATATACTTCCGTCTTTTCTTCTTGCGATTCCTATCTGATCAAAAGAAGTTTCTCTGAAACGTGCAAAAATTTCTACTCTACTAAATCAACAAATATTTTTTCAAAACGCTGAGAAAGCAAGCTCTCAACAAATAATCCAGATAATGTGCACTTGCGAGCCGGCGGCAGATTCATGAGATGCCAAAGTATTCCAGTAGAGAAACTCATATTTTTTAGGCAGTTACGGTTTTCGTGTCAAAAGACTCATCATGGGAATGATGGTTTAAAAACTCAAAATAAATACCAAATGGAATGTTGGCAATCTCGTAAAAAAATTGTTGTTGTCGCCCTAATAAAAATGGCTTATGTTGAGTAAACACACACCTACCTATTCACTACGCGTTCGCCATGTATGTGATTTTCCTCCCATCTGCTGCGTTTTTGGGTTCGCATATGTATAAAGCAAACAGATTCTTTTTTTTCTGGGAAACTACCGTTTTAAAATGTTGCTGGTACAAGTGCAAAGAAATCGTACAATCACTGCTTTTCGCTTATTTATTTAAGCGAAAAGAAGCTAGACGTGTCTTATTAGTTACAATGAATAATGAAGGCGGTATGAAGTGAGGTAAATTCTTTTTATGCTGCCCATTTTATGTACGCATGCCTATTATGTACTTACTCCTTTACCGTTTTTATATGCATGTCTGCAAAATCTGGAATAAGCACAATACATGTATAAAACACACAAGAGATTTCATTTCTCTTCGTCTCGTCTCCTGTTAAAGTATTCAAAGCTTACAATTAGCACAAACAGAATAATACTGCTCTCATGTACAATTTCCCCTACCAAAAAGTAGTAAGCACCCAGTCATTATTTTCATCGCCACGTAGGTCACATTAGACAAACAGTATTTATGTGGATAGATGATTTTGTACAGTGTTTGAGCAGCTTCAAGTTTTCCCTTATGCTCCACTGACCAGAAGTAAAAGCTGTGAGGGAAAAGGCCAAATCTTTCGTTCATGTGGGTCGTAAAAGTCAATTATTACTGTGTGTGTGGAGCCAAGAATTTCTCGAGATGGAAAGTGAAAAGACAATGGGATTATGTCTGCTGGATAAAGCCATGTAGAACAAGTATGCGATTCTACTTATACCTTGTAACGATACTCGCTCAAAAACTGAATTCCTAAAGTGTCAGCAGATTAATTTCGACCAGCTTGTGTTTCCTGGGATCATCATACACCAATCATCCTGCGTGGGGTGGTTTTGATAGCGTTGGTATGCATTACCCTTGCTACTATGTATGTAATCCCTTCTTTGAACAAAGTATGGGTAACTATGCTGCTATGCGTCGTATCTTAAATTTTAATAGTGTGTACATTACGGAAAGCCCAAGTTAGACTACGTTAAACTAACGTGTAACAAGTGCTACTTTATCTTTCAACATAGGCAGTTATACAGTTTTTCAATTGGAGACAAGTAACTCATGGATTTTTCAGGTATGCATGGAAGCATGAATATCAGCTAGTTTATAGCATATATTTAAAAACGCGACTTATACGATTGACCAATGTACTGACCTCTTCATCGCTGGGAAGCAAACACCCATGACTTTGGCCCATTATTGTTGTTGGATCGTAATTGGAACTTTCTCCCAACAAGACACCAAACTTAACTTTCACAAATGATTTACCCGAAATGGTAGAGGTAGGGTAATGTGAGATGTATGTAAGAGCGTAATATATTGTTTCTGACCAAGTTAACTTGTTTGCAGAATACAAATGCGATAGAATCAAGTTTTATTAGATTTTAGGACTGAGAATACGTCTCTGGTGAGATCCAACTACTGACTAAACTTAGTTTCCACGAGGAACCATTAAAGACAAGTAAAATCAATCAGATTACAAAATGCCATCTCATTTTAATATTATGATTAAAGGAAAGCGGAAGTAGATGTTAAGATGAGAGTTAGCAAAAATTTAAACATTTTTTCTTGATTGATAGAGTGCGCATTATGTATATGCACGTAACCTAATCGACTTATTCCATATAATATGCTTCTTCCTTACATTAGATGGTATGGGCTTTTTCGGCATCTTTGAGAAAATAAGATAGAGAGATATTGGAAATTACTCTTATCTTTAAATTTTTCAATCTTTCTTTTTTTAAAGTAAATAAATATATGTTCCTTTAAGGCTCCCTGTTGAGACATTATCTAGTATGTTCATTACAAATGCGGTGATGGGAGTAAATGTAAATAAGATGTCCAATTTCCCAAATGGCAATTTATAATCATTTTATACATAACTATTTTATCGTTTACTATACATTAATATGGAATATATGGCTGTTTTAATGTCATCATCGTCAATACTCGCTTCTAGGCCCCTTTCGCCATAACCATTTTCCGCCATCGACTCCTTTTTCGCCATAACCACTTTCCGCCATTACCCTCTTCGCCTTGCATGTTTTCCGCCATAGGCCTTCTCCGCCA
>JAHZNG010003781.1:0-16700 GCA_027744375.1 Orchesellides sinensis | reverse complement strand
AATTAGCCATTTTAGTTGTTTTAATGGTGACTATTAAAAAGAGGATATGTTACGTACGTTTTACTATATTCTTCATTCATTCATAAAACTGCAGAATTAACAAGAAGTAACTTGATGTTTTAAATGAATGAGATGTGTTTAGCGTGTTCATAGCAATTATGAGTCTACTCTACGTGTCCTTTTTTATCTTTCGCTCTCCTTTTCAATAAAAAAGAGGATGAAGATGTGCAATTTGCTCAACTTGTATTGTTTCTCTTACAACTGTTTTTATGAAGAACGAGAAATGCACGATAATTCTCATGTTTGTCCTATTAACTAATAGAAAACAGAGAAAAGGTGGTACTCATTTTGTAATGCTTAGTGTGTAATACATAAAAATTAGACATCGCATCAAATCTTTTGATTTTGTTTTCATTGCATTCACGAACTTGAGAGTGGTTCGTAAGGTAGTAAGATGTCATAAATGCTAAAACAAAAAACGAGCCGAAGTCTACAACGCTTTTTCTGTCATATTTTGGAAATACTTTAGATGATGACACGTACAAATCTAGTTCATTACATTGTCTTTTAAACGTTTACTATGTTCACTTTTTACTATTTCATCACTTCATTCCTTTTTCAGAAGATTACATTCCAAAAAAATATTACAGGTACCATCATCTTTTATCACAAGTAGAAAACTGGAGGTTATTTTGCTTGCAAACCAACACTCTTTACGTATAACGAAATTGTTTTATTTTAGACACAAAAATACAGAAAGTGTTGTCATACTCGGCTTATTATTAGGACTTGGCAGAAGAGATCAATAAAAGTAAGCTTCTTTAGTAAACAAGACGTGAAAAGGGTTCAAACCTTAAATTTATGGTTCAATTTATTCCAAAAGCATCAACTAGCATTTTGTGAAGTAAAAACTAGAACGAACTGCATTATGACCAAAAAAGCAGAGCAGACAAGATGCCATAAATAACTGCTCACCTTTTTAGTTCCTTTATATCTTATGTCTGCTCAGTTCCAAACTAGCTAAAAAGCCTTTTTGAATGGGCAATGTATTAGAAATTAGAATGCATTAAACTAGCCCATTTTAAACAATCTTTATAAACCGGCATTATATTAATTTAAATACTCGCACACAAATAAAAGCTTTGTTCATTTTTAGGTGAATGGGTAAATGCACTTATTGTTATGTAAGATCTGATTTGCATTTAAAGACATAATCATGTGTTACTGATTGTTATTCGTGCATATAATTAAATGAGTTGTAGTGTTAGGGTTGGTTAAAAAGGCCATTTCAAATTTTTAACGTGGGCATGGCTACTCACAAAAGATAATTATCTTGTTGAAGTGTTACCAACTGTCATAATACTACGACAGACAGACTGTGTTAAGTCCCTTGATGAGAGTACTCATCCACCTCAAACTTTTGGAGTATTTAAGCGCGTTAACAGTTACCACACAGACACACAAATAGGTAAAGTGTCATCTACCTTAATGAGCTAGCAAGGTTCTCATATTAGTTTAATTGCTATGCAAAGAGTATTAAGCAATTGTCCACTACATATACCAATTTTTTGTGATTATTCAGGATCAAAAAGGTCACTTGGTACTTAACAATAGAATACTGATTTAATGCTTGAATCACTGTAAATATTCCTATCAGGTTACCCTTAATTTTAATTAAACGTTTCATTGACAACGACAGTAGATACATCCGCAGTAATTTATCTTATGTATGTATTTGCACAAAAAATCATCCTCTCTCTCTTGTCGCATATGCATTTCTAAATCAATTCCGGATTCCATTTCAAGAAGCTGTTAATTTATATAGGATTTGTACGGCTTATCGAATTGAACATAAATTTCCCTATAGTTACTTTTGGTATCGTAATTTGATTACAGTGAATCCACATTTTTAGGAACAGTATTCACTCAAGCAAGCAGGTATGCCCAAATAATCCAATGTCCGGCCGGCCTTTGATTGCATCAAAAAACTAAATTAGGTCAGTTAGGTTGCAGCATACATGGAAAACAATCAAATAAGTGCCACCACATTGCTTACCTAGTGAGAGGGTGTTATATTATCTTATTATGATGTTGTTCAACAACAAATGTCCAATTCACAGTATAATAATCATCTTGAGTAAGAATGAGTAGTATAGGTACGTTAAGAGTCCTCATTCATCATCTCCATAATTTAATAAGATCATTCTTCGTCTTCACAAATACAGAAAAGATAAAAAGACGTGTTTGCAAGCACTTGCTACACATTACACAGTCCCTCAAGCGTTTAGACAGCTTCTGCATAAAAAAATCCTGAGATGTTATGTTACCTCAATACATTGTGTGCAACGTAGTTTTTATCATCTCTCATATCTGTCCAATGCCCATTATGATCATGCTAAGTACCTTAAAAATCCCGTGCACATTATCTAACTTTTTCTTGTTTTTTAATCATGTCAGAGAGATGTTTTTACGCACTATACTACTGTTGAATGGAGGAGAGCGTTAGAGTTTTTCCAAATTTACATGCATGTATACCGTAATTTAATGATCATTATGTAACAAGCGCAAGAAGATCACAGATTACAAACAAGTTGAGAAGAAGAAGAGGAAGGAAGTCACGTACTAAAGAAGCAATCTTTTAAGTATTCGTATAAAAATGCCAGAGAGTAGCTTTGGTCTAAACAAAACACGATACAGATTTTGTACTGTCTTTGTTTCTGCCACAAACAGGAGCTTTTTATGCTCAATTTTTGTATTTTACATTTGTTCGAAACCAAAATTATTATTGGCCTAGTATAGCCAGAACAGTGATGGAATGCAGTAAAATAAGAGTGTACAAACTTCAATAAATGTTCGTATGCACTTGATAAAGTTTATGTGATGATGGAAGTAACAATGAAAACAGAAGGATTACGTAACAAATCCTAAATAGGTATATGTGGTATGCTTGGTTTATGAGATTTTCATAAAGGATTGTTAACTGATATGAAGTAGTAGGTACAGGCATTCTTATGGGCTGATATCATAACTGTAGCAAAATATTTCCTGTCGAGTTTCCCTTGTTTTTATTGTTCAAATCGTAATCAATTCCCTTTCTCAAAACCCTACAGTAAATTAGTACTATGCTGCATTGTTTAAAACGGTAACCCTTGATAAGGAAAGTAAAATGAGAAAAATTAGCCCAGATTCTCACCAAAGCGAAGGTCAATACTTTTGCCGCTTCTCCATGTATTTTGTGAGCATAAGTTGTTCCCATTTTTCAGTGTGAATTAAATCATCACATTACGTGTGGTATTATGATTATTTGCACGGTTTAAATTTTATTATGTCTTGGCCATGCAATGTTAAGTACATGTATGTTGAAGTATTATTACGCTACTGTAAACGCTACGCTACGCTATTTTTTAGCGTTTAATAAAGAAGTACTTCGTTAAAATTTTGTTGCTGTTACCTTTTCATCCTTATCAAATATTCGTTAAAATGAAACTTGTTTCCCAACCTCAATGTTTTCAAAATGCATACCGTGATAAGAGATCTTTTCTTATCAAAATCTATTATTACCACTGTTCTGCAGAGTACTTATTTAGTCTTGTGTAAAATTCAATAGCAAACTATTATCAAGCAAGGTATTAATATATTTATAAAGCTGCGTACTTACAATTTAGCCCTATTTCATCAGGCTAGGCTTTTCTGTAATCAAGATGTAGTTTTTGTATGAACTTTTGTTTAAATAACGTCAGTTTCTCGATGAAAGTATTGATAGGATGGATAAAGTTCACACGAATTTACTACCTGATCCTATAATTATGCAAGAATAAAAACCTTACCGTTATTTCATGTACTATATTACTCAAATATAATAGACAAATCAGCCCTACAGGAAATCTAACCTTTAAAATATATTTTACACCAAACTTCGACCTTCACTTCCATTTTTAAAAGTAATTAGGTTTTAGCATTGATGGTGATGATAAAAAATACTGAGAGGTTTAAGGAGTGATAGCATTTTACAAATAAACATTAATTGACTTTTTCTAATTGCGGAAAAAGTTATCTTTTACTGATCTCTACGAAACATTAAGGATGTGAAGTGTTTTTGCCTTAAAACTTGGTATTTTAATTTTACTATTTTAAACAAGGATTAACTTGTTATCAGTTGTGACGTCTCACACATATTTTAATTTTTTTTTGTAGTTCAATGACCACCGACAATTTAACAGTAGTTTTTATAGAATTCTCGCAGACCATAATACATTGCGATCATGAGCATATAGTTAAATAATTATAATAGCAAGTTATACGAGCGCATGTGTTTGTATGTAATGATAGAGTCACAACAAAACAAGCGTCAAAAGTTACACACAGCAAAACGTTCATCTCCCACGACAGCTTAAATAGCTCATTTCAATATGGAAACTGTCTAATGGCATTATTCAAAGTCGACAAAGTTCGATATGTCAAATGTTGCATCTCCTCCAAAAGATATCCTTACTCCTCCGCAGAGTTAGTTATACGCATAATCCCTTCCCTTTTCTTGACTACTCAGGTAAAGTACTTCCAATACTGAATCAACATTATGAAGACTTTATTCCATGCACGAATTAGGAGGTTCGCCAACAGTAAAGGAGAGAGAGAGAGACAATTGATGGTTTATTACGTAAAGATAATTGGCTCTAAACTGTGTCAAGTGACAAGTGTGTGAGAATTCATATTATTTAAAGGCCTCCTGTTTATACTCTTCTTCTTCCAAAGTTTTGAGGGTATGTATGCATACCGATTCTACTCCTGAAAACAACTCATATCGCTTGATGAACAAACCAAATCCACATTTTTGTTTGTGTTTGCAGGCGACACTTTAGGAATTGCATGCCTTTAATAAGGGTTGCTCATACATGCGCAAATATTATATGAAGGGGTAAAAAACAATTATCAATCAAAAATATTGTTACTTTCATGACAGATGAGAGTTTTTCGCACTCCTTAACTATTGTGTGCATTGTAAATACAAGTGGATGGGAAAATCCATGCAGGACAAAAGTGATATAAGAAGTAAAGTTGCATCATTTTATATCTTGTACAGCCCATATACTTATGCCTACATGAATACCCTTATTTTTTGAGCCTGGGAAAATTCCTTTTTGTCGTGAATCACTGTATTTGTTGAAATTATTATATAAAATGCATATAAAAGTAAGGATGAACATGACCCTGGTGGTGTTAACTAAGGTCATAGGTGTCATCAAATCACATTATAGGTATACTACCATCTTCTATTGTCGTTACACTTTTTTAAACAATCACAGTAGTAGTAAATTGGATTGACGTAATAATGACGATTGACAAGGTAAAAACTAATATGTACATATATAAAAACGAACGTTACATCGATAACCATTTTGTCGTCTATATGTTTGTACTGTATTATCTTCCCATCAAATACCCAACTACTTCTCTATTCGCAAGTAGTAAGGAACAAAGCAAGAGAAAAATACAAATAATTTGTGCTTCCTCTTTTTCACTGTTCCTTGAGTAGGTAATTTTGCTCTCAATGATTTTGTTACTGCGTTTTAATAGTAGATGATTAAATGTGTAACTTACCTAATAAACCTACTATGATTAATGCGGGGTCACCTGTCTGTAAGAAATTGTAGCCTCGGATATTTACTTGCAGTTTTTGTATTTTAACATAAATGATTAGTGATAATGTAAAGTTCACATGACAGGATGTCATTTTCTGCTCTTGTATTATTTTTCCCTTTTAATATTGCTACGCATAGTCATTTTTATTCAATTATTGATTATTTCCGTAATTTGCAAAACAGTGAAAGCGTACAGTATGGCAACATTAATGATATTATACCATATAAAGATAAGTGACAAATTAGCTTGGTAGGTTAAGGAGCACATTAAGAATTCAATTTAAGTAATTTAGTGGCGGAAAGTAAGTATCAATTTTTCCATCTGTTAAATTTTTTAGTTTATACAGTATAAAGTAAACTAATTTAGCTGTTTTTACTGCCAAATCAAAATCTTTAATTCTATCGGAGTTGACAAATGATTGATGGTGGATTGTTTTTTGTATATTATTCTAAAAGACAAGTGTGCGTCATGTGATAGTGTGAGGAGACTACCTATGGAAACTTTGTTCTACTGACTCATCGACTGAAAGGATTGCAGTACAAGTAAGAGGTTACAGGAATTACGTAGAGTTTAAATAAGTAGAAAAAACAATTGCAGGCATCCCTCATGTCATTTCGTCAGATTAACAAACCAAGCCCAAGAAATGAGTTTGCTGCTGTTGCTAACGTTGCTGGCGCAATCTTTTTTGCTAAAGGACCGTACACAAAAAAAATCTATTTAGAATGGAAATTATTATGATACAACGAAAAGGTACCTACATAACTATGTTTATAAAATGTTTACGACTTATTGCAATAAGTGATATGCATAAACATTCTACGTCTGTCAGGTCAGGCGCAGACTACAAAATGGCTAAAAGATGCTAACAATAATAGATATATAGCGAAAACTAACAGAAAAGTAGTTGGAGAATCACATTTGGTTATCATATAGCAATAGTACCTAACAGCTAAAAGGTTAAAGATTGTAAAGTAAAATCGGCATCACCATTTGCATGTGACTAAAATTGTCACACTGTATATTACTACTTTCGCTGTCCCTTTAAATACTTAAGCAACATTAGGTTATTTTGCAGTGAGGCTGAGGTAAATGTTTTAGGTACCTACACAAATTCGGAAACATGAACCGAACTTAAGCATTATACACATTTCGTACGTTTTTTCTTTTAGATAAATTTTTACAATTGTAAATTTATTAGACTGGTTGAAAATCTAGTTGAATTACTGAAATCATAAAGTTGCCATGCAATTGTATGAATTCTTTGAAAACGGAAGTGTTTTTAAACCAAGTCAAGATGTATTTTTATTCGTTTTCCATATACACATCATGTGTACTACTTGTTAATCTCATCTCTCCTCTGTCTCAATGAAAAAGAGAAAAACCACAAAATGCCTCTTTCTAGCTTCACTCAAATGATTTTTTTGTCAGAGGATAGCCTTTTACCTTTAGTCTTTAAAGGCTCTCTTAATACTTTGTGTGGTCTTATGTTGCGCATATATTATATATAATGACTACGAATGGGAGTAAACAAATTCATAAGTGAAACTTGATGCACAATAGCCTTTCATTAAGTGTGTATGTATGTGGCATAAATAATACTTCATCTTCATCTCTAGTTCATTGCTAGCTCTGTATCCTACAACTCTTGCATCAGGTTTTAGCAATAATATGGTTTTTCATGTTAGAAACCGTATTAAAATCTGGGACGGAATCCACAGGGCTTTCTTTAATTTTTATGGGAGACACTTGTCTCTCAGATGCTAAAGCACAGGTAATGTCCAGTTCATCATAATCTTCAGTGAAAAAGCATAATAACCTTTCATGTACAAATGAATTTATTTCAATCGTCATGTGTGTTCATGTTGTTGAAGTCTTTAACTTATCTTCCTTAATTTAAAACCAACGTGTTAAACGTGATTACCTTTGATTACCTGTTAACGACGCTTTAAATCATGCCACAGCACGGCAGAGATGTATGTATTATGACGAGAGATGCTATTTGATTGCCGTTTAAACAGCAAGAAACAGATTTCACTATCCTAAGTATACACAGTTTCTTTCCAAAACGAATTCATAATGCTCTATCGAATATCCTAAACCTTCTAATTACATTGTTTCTAACCAAACACAATTTAATATATGGTTTTGTCCAGCTTCTTTGGTAAATTTCTTCTTACCTACGTGCATTTGACAAGATTACGCATGTTATTAAATAGGCATATCCCATCCATTCAAAAAAATATTTCGTCAAGACACACCACACGACTAACTCTTATTTAGTCAGTTTAGTCATGCAACCATTTAGTCATCTTATTACACAACCAAAACAACATCATCATAGGCAATGAGCAAACAATGCAATGCAACACCAAGAAATGGATACGGACACAATCCAAACTAATGCTATTATTATGATAATTCCACAAGAATTATACAAGGAAGCAAATACAATACAGTACGTGTTTCTTGTATTACTATATATCGCAAAGCAATACTGAAAGTAAAAATTGTTTAAGCGAGTTAAAAAACGAGTTTCTTGGCCCTTCTCGTTTCCATTTCACAGAGTGAGCAATATGGGGAACGGATACTTTGATGCAATACAGAGATGATAGATATAGTAGCTTTTTTGGTAGTGAACAGCAAAATTGCACTTTAAAGAATTTAGCTAAACTGATACTAATTGTCTTGTACATTATCTGCATCACCAGACCATGATTACTATGACTAAAAACGAATAGATACAAGTAAATCTACAAAACCAAGTCAAGTTTGCAGTCAATATACCTACCAACAAGTATTTCCATTCTGGTCAACAACGCGTGTATCAACAATGACGGCATACCAATTTCTTGAAAAAAATGCATTTGCTCCATATTGTTACACAAACCGTGAAGTCTACTTAAGGGCCCTCCTAAACTAACATGTTTTCAATGTATACAATGCGTGCACATCGCAGTACTGTCAGTTAACGGTGTTGTAGTAGTATTGTTTACAATAATTCAAAATTGCAATCAACAAACATGATTTTTATTTCTGGTTTTTCCTCGCTTCAAGATTTTTCCTAATAATTGTTCGTAAAATTGTACAGATTAGCAAAGTGCGTACCATAATATATGTTTTAATCCCATGAGTATATTTAGTTACATATTATGTGTTACAATATAGTGCATAATATGGTATTTTGTATTACTAGCCAGGTCTATTTATTATTACTAATGTTGCACACCTTAATTTTTTGTGTAGGCACAAGTTTTCATACTGTGCTGATGATGATGCAATCAAACAGGATAAATGTGAAAATGAGTATTTTATGGCTTTTTCTAATAATGATCCTAAAACTTCTCGTATTATTTATGTAGCATAAGAGCTTCAAACGTTGTACTCGTGATGTCTAGTAAACCGTTTGGAGTATATGGCAATGACCATCATATACGTCTTATGGAGTATATTTAAGTGTGTAGGAATGGAATTCTATATAAGTACCCCTTATAAGATGAATTAAGTAAATTGTGAAAGGGAATGGCCACCTTTTTGCTAATATTCGATAAGGAAAACTTATTCGATAATGACGACTTATTTTGTTAAATATATAAGAAGTGGAGATCACATAGAAAGGAATGACTGGGTTCTTATAACAATAATTTAAATTAATGGTTGAACAGCTTGTAACTTTGGAAACAGTAATTTCTTCACTCATTTGAGGAACGCATTGAGATTATCAACGCAATATGTCGAGGAAGGCGACGCTAAGCATGAAAGACAAGATTGTTCATTTGTTGCAGTATGTGCATATTACTTATCTAAACTTGATCTGTTTTGTGTCATGCTTAAAATTTTCGTGGAACACAAAAGGTGCTTAGAGTGTCATGTTCAAGACACATAAATCCTATTACGATTTTATTAAGTAATTTGCACGTATCAGAAAACAAGAGCTATAAGTTCAACTGTCATCTCAGTTTCAATGTACGAAAACAATAATGAAAACTCCTTTGTATGGACTGTTGTTTTTGAAGAGCTGTGTCACATTGTTCGTAAAAATCTGAAATGAAGTTGACCATATTTACGAACTAATCTCGAACCATGATTTGAAAAGATTGTGAGGTCCTAAGAATTTTCGGTCCTAAGATTTTGTAAAGAATAGTGTGTATTGCAGTTTCTGTGCGTGAATAATGCAGTTAACAATTATAATTGGCATTGTTACAGTCATTACTCTATTTGCATGTTGACATAGGAGTCTTTTCTTTGAATTCGATTATGATATGAATCAAGTAGGTTCATTTACTAAAACTCAAGTAATGAAGTGCTTCACGTTCTTGACTTTAAGAAATGCAATCATTCACAACTAACGTTAGTTTGCAATATTTGATGATGTGAAGGGGTCTATCGACCCAACCAAGTGAAGGTGAGCTCCGGCTACCATTGTTTTACAAAAAATTACATAGTATTATATGTAAACTAGTTTATTAAAACTAACAATGCCGGCTGTCATCACCAGTTAACAATATTTAGACTGCATATCAGTATTTGTGAAATGTTATAGTTGGTAATGTGCAATATATATGATTCAGCTTAATAAAACATGAATTTGTATTTTCTTTGCAGATTGCACCAAATCTAATCCAGCCACCCCCATCCCTCATCCGGACACAGGGTCGTCCTTGTTAACTAATTTTTTTTACAAGATCGTAGCAAATATGAGGCTGACAGTTGTAGTATTATTAGTGGCCACAGGATGGCTAGCAACAGTAAATGCAATTCCAGTGACATTTGACCTAGACGATCCTAAACCAGGTTCAGACTTACTCTCTCAATCAGAACTCTCACAGACGAGGAGGTTACGACGAGCGGAAGACAAGGCAGGGTCAGCGTCGTCATCATCCACCTCGGAAAAGTCTGACGGTTCTTCCACCACAGAAAAACAACAGAGTGCTCAAGCTAGAGAAGTAAAGCTCAAGTAAAGTTTTTTTTGCAACAAAAAATATTTTAGCGACATAGTCACAATTGAGAGCCCCCTACCACCAGCGTTTGACAAATTATATGAGGTTTCATAAATAACTCTGGTAATAACATGTAATTTCAAAGGAACACATGTTAACCTATGCAGGAAAGCTTAGTAGAAGCTTCTCATATTATGCCTAACTAGAAGATGTGACACGGATAAAAAAACCACTATTAAAAAACATAAGTACTACCGTTATATCTTTATTCGTCATAATTAGTATTATCCATGACAGCCATAATTATTATGATTTCTTTTATTTCTTCGCTGTATACATGTCGATGAGCAGAAGAGACGTAATAAAACAATTAAATGCTCTATATGATACTTTTTAGCCTTTACCAGAAAGAAATGGCCTTTACCTAGTTGATACCAAGAGCTTATCTAGAGCTAACCTAGGTATCATTATTATCAATACAGTTTTATTATGTAGCCTTAAATATTACACCCTTTAGTAAGGTAGTATCATCATTAAATGCATGCTCGTTTAGGGTGCAAGTAGCAGTCACAAGTTTTTACATTCATTAAAAAAGACAAAATCAAAGGTTTCGCGTGTAGGCTACAAAACTCAAGTTTCTCATCCTCTTTCATTGTCACATGTAATTTCCATAAGTATACGTGTCACGTCATGCTAGATGATGATCCTATTTATTATGGAGGGGCAATGGAGTATTTATGTGCAAATAAGCATCACTAAAATAAGTACCTATGTAAAAACTGTCCCCTTTAAGACAGTTTATTTAAGGTTTAAGGTAGAAAGGAAAAATATTATGTTTAATAGAATGCAGGCCGTATCATTATTTGACTTTTTTTAATGAATGAAGAAGCAATGTGCGTTTTTTGCGGTTTTCATGTACCTATGTATGTAACTAAATCACTTTACTAGCAAAAAATGCTTTTCGGCTGTTTTTGCTTTTGTTTGTTGTTGCAGTTTTTTGCTATTATTATATCATCACATCATCAGTGTTGTCTCCCATCAACAGTTAAAGTCATTATGTACAAAAACAAAAGCTTAAGATAATTGGCCGATAGGAGTAATTGCATACAGTTTTTTTTGTTAGGGATATTTGTTCATAATCATGATGACAATGCATTTTTTAGAGTTTTTGCTCTCAATTTTAACGCATTACGTTTTTGAAAAAATTACTTAACTTCACGGTCAGGGTAGAAAAATGGATCATGTGTAAATCAAATTCAGAATAAAAATGCAATTTTAGGTAACTATTTTCAACGCATAAGATGTGTTTGACTTACACAAGCCTTTTAAATACCCATCATAATATTGTAATTATGACCTATCGGACAAATTGGGATGATTGCCGCTATAGTTCTCAGCCGGCATGCGGAGATAATAACAAATGTGATCTTGGATATGCATACCATTACCTACCTTGTAATTTAACTCTGATGAGCATGCGCCGATCGCAATTAGATTTATCTAGTTCTGCATATTATCAGAAGATAAAATTGCAAGTGAATTTCTCCGCCCGTTCAAAAGAAAAATAATTTAGATTCGATATACAACTGCAGATCAAAAAACAAACTATTGCTCATCGGTAGTTTTTTCAAGTGTTTGACGCATCATTATCAACATATCATGTATTGTGCAATCATTTTGTCTTACGATAAATTAAAAAATTGTATGCACACATAGTGGTCACCTTAATCATGCAATATGCTACTACTTTTTTAGTTGTCAAAC
The DNA here is from genome assembly GCA_027744375.1 of Orchesellides sinensis. Lineage (NCBI taxonomy): Eukaryota > Metazoa > Arthropoda > Collembola > Entomobryomorpha > Orchesellidae > Orchesellides > Orchesellides sinensis. The sequence goes on along the minus strand of JAHZNG010003781.1, from coordinate 4,359 downwards.
TACAATCACGAAACTGCTGGGCCGGCTTGATGTTATATACTTCAAAAGGAACGAATGGGACCTGCTTTCATTCATTAAATAAATTGTGTGTTGAGACTTGCTTTGTTACATAATTTGTATTGCCATGATCTACAACTCATTGCCTATAATTGCTCCATATTCACAGGATGATATCGTTGACGTATTAAGAGCTTTGAACTTACCCGAAGACTTTGCGGATGCTGCCCCATCCGCATCCAACAGCAAAGACTCGAAATCCAACGAGATCGGTTCGACTAGCACGAGCAGAATGAGCCCAGCTAATCCAACCGTCCCATCACCAGTCTCATCAGCATCCTCCGAGTCTGCCGTGATGGCGTCCAGCTCACCTCGTATTGCCAGGCAATACTTTATGACTGGAAATGCCATGTTGGACAAAATCATGAACTGTCCTTGTCAAAAGGATCAGCTCAATTCTGTTGGCGTGAAAGGAGTAGAATACTCAAACCAGCCAAATCCTGCCATTTACCGTGAGCCACCATACGGACCTGAAAATCTTGGACCTGGAGATGTTATCGCAACCAATTTAAAGAGCGTTGGAGGAACTACTGGAAACGTGTTTGGACAACTGATCAGGCTTATCTTGGGTCTTCCCAATTTGGCACTGTCTTTGTTGAAACCATTGGTTGTTGGTGCTGCTGATACTTTGGCTCAGACTACGGATGCTGCTGCTGGTGTTACGCAACAAGCTGCCAAGAGTATTCCAGTTGTAAGTTTTTTACTAGTTATCTAATATTTAATTTACTGCTGCTCCCTAATTGTCGCATTGCCAGTCAGTGGAGACTATAAATGATGTATGGTATGTAATTCACAATTTTCCTAAGTCACAAATAACTTGCATGTTAAATTAAATGGATGGATATAAAGTATAATAGCAATTTAGCCTTTATATTATCAATACTCATTATTTCCATTCTTTTACTTGCTTCCTTGCAAATAGTTATCTGCTTATATGCTCCTTTAAATATGAATGGTTTCTCTTTATAATTACTATTTAAAAGGATTAATTAGACATGTTAGAGAAAAACTGGTCCTTTTTTCTAGCAATCATTTAATGTATGTAACAATCTATCCATGTTCTTTGTGTTAAGATGATCTATTTGCGACTATGAGACAAAAATAGAGCATAAACAGATAAAACACTTATAACTGCAATGAAGTAAATCCGCAGATAAAAACTAGATCATAATAGCTCTCATCATACAGTTTTTGATGTCTTATGTAATGTGAAATACGCACAAAAAAAACAGAAAGTTGTTTGTTCGTTGTTCCGTTTCTAGTTAACTCACAATGACTCTATTTCAAACAACAGCTATAAAGTTTGCTTTTCAATCTGTACCATAATAGTTTTGTAAGGCAATATATGAATAAATAAACGTAATCAAGATTTAAAATCGTTTTCTGGTTACTCTATCGAAACCCAGAGTCTGCAAAAAGCAAATTTATATAAAGCGCAACCAGTAATTGTGATCATGTAACAGATGAACACACCGGCTTTTTATGGTTAACAAAACATACCTACATAATAATACGTACAGTGAGGTTAGGTTACATGATTATTTTAACAATGTGTAAACACACATGATTGCAAAGGATCAAACAAAGAGCTAAAGTGAGAGAATGTAGAACAAGATAGAAAAAGAACGTCTTGTTTGAAAGCCTCAAATATCACTTTTCATTTCACCAAGAATAGTACACAGTTTGTTACATTTAAATTATATGTTAAAAGTTAATTTGAAGCAGGTAGCTGTTTGTAATCTAAGTTTTTGAATTATATTTGACTTATGAGTTCAATTACCTAAAAAGTTAGGGATAGTTGTAATAATAGTAATAGCCTGCGTGAACAATTTTGGTTACAAGTTTTTTATTCGACCAAAGTAGGTAGACAGACAGTTTTATTGGATTCGATTGTGGGCACGCCTAAACCGGAGGCTGTATTTTAGATTTACACACATTTCATGCATATCGACATTATTTAAATGAGATTGCTCCACATAAAGATTATAATTTATTGACCGATTTTCAATCAGCATGGCTTTGGTTTACTGTCTTAAGCATAATCTTTGATGCTTATGTATTCGAAGTCAATTGTTTTACTGCTCCATTAAATTATGCTGTGGTTTGCCAAAATAGATTTATTCTTTAGAATAAGAATGCTTTTGCTTTCAGCTGCCAACTTTTATAAAAGTTTTTTTTTGATGATATGATAACGTGTTGTAAACTTATTACAGGCTGTGAGATCGGGTGCCCTTGTTCTCAAGAAGTTGTTGGAGACAGTTGGTGACGTGACTGGAGGATTATTGCACGTTCTCTCCAACTTGGTTGCTTCATTGGCAGCTGCCAAAACGAGCTTGTCGGGAACTCTTCCGTTTGCCTTTGACATTTTGGGTGATGTCAGTGGTCGTGCCTCTCAAACTGTGGGAACTGCCGTTGACTGGGTTGCTGGAACCAAGGAGATTCTCGCTTCTGGAGTTATTCAAGCCGCCAAAACGAGTTCCAACTTGTTCTCAGGTCTTGTTGAAGGGACCAAAGGTTTCGGAACAGGAGTGTTGGAAGGTATTAAGTATGGAGTTAATGATGAAGCACCTCCACAAGCAACCGATTCTGGTTGGAAGCGTTAATTTGAAGTCATTCCTATTAATTAGTTCCTTGTTAGTACATTAGAATAATAAATTTGTATGTCAAATGATGAAAACAGATGAAGAAACTGATGATGAAGAGTCCATATTATTTTATACTAGATTTAGTTAATTTGTATAGCATAGCCTAACGTTTTATAAGTTAAATGTTTTTTAATGATTATGATCAGAAAAATAGAATGCCACATTTATTTCGACTAGTTTCAATCATTTTTAAAATGTAATAGCGATCCTTGGATTGTTCTGAGTTTTATTTTTTAATTTGGCAAGTGCTTGTCACGTGTTTCGTCAAAATCGACAGCTCAATTATAAGATTTAAAAAAGTAAATACTTAGATAATTCTATCACTGTCTACTACTGCCATACAATCCAATAAAGCCATGTAATTCGACTCAAGATCGTCGCCAAGTCAATTATAACTTGGCTTTGGTACACTTTAAAAAATAATTAATGGGCTTATAAAAATATTTCAGTGATGAGAAAGCAATACTATGAGCGATAATTGTTTTTAACGCGTAGTTTATTACAAAAAATCAAGTTTTTGTTGAATGGTGCCAACCGCGTGACCCTTGCTTTCTTCCAATTCCAGCATCCAGCTACTTTTCCTATATCTTTTCTAAACATTTTCTTCCTTTTTTCTGACTAGTTTTGAGAAACAAGTTGAGAAGATCAAAAAAAGGTCTATGTCATATTATATATTTACTAAGAATGCTGCAGTAGGAATGGATATAAGACCAGAAAAGATATTTGTTTTAAAGAAAGAATTAGCGATTGCAGATATGATGAATCTGACCTGGATTCAATAACTCAACAATGTGATGTCAAATATACTTTTATATATGTTTTTAAGGATAGTACTTTAATAGAGTTTATATAATTAACACATTCTACAAAAATATGTATTGCTAAAATGGTTTAGCGTGTTGTTAGACATATTTTTCATTACTGCTAGAGGGTCGAAGATGAAATGGAGACGTTGAACAACACAGTAGTGTCTTCCTGTGAATACTATGATCTTACGTATTACGTTGTTTAAATAAAAAAGAGGAAATCACAATAAAATAGGTTGAATTATTATCAGTAGTACACAACCGAGTCAATAACATTTATGGATTCAATAACTCAACAATGTGATGTCACTAAAATGGTTTAGCGTGTTGTTAGACATATTTTTCATTACTACTAGAGAGTCGAAGATGATATGGAGACGTTGAACAACACAGTAGTGTCTTCGTGTGAATACTATGATCTTACGTATTATGTTGTTTAAATAAAAAAGAGGAAATCACAATAAAATAGGTTGAATTATTATCAGTAGTACACAACCGAGTCAATAACATTTAGACAAGAAAACGTATTTATATTATATGCACAACACGTCTTTAAATGGTTTGCATGATGTATATATATATTTACGTTGTATTGTTCATATGTAAATCCGTTTTTGTGTGTACTACATGAACTGTAAAATAGTTATTTTAAAATAATCATTGAATCCGTCCATAGTATAAATTAATAATCAAAATTAAACATGCAATTTGCAAATTTCTAGTGGACTTTGTGTGTAGCGAAATTAATTGTCAATTGAATTGTAAATCGCCCATCATCATCAGAACAGTATATTATATGGTACATTTATTTGTGCGTTTGTCTGGTCTGTTTTTTACATCATGGGTGTAAT
>JAHZNG010003780.1:0-12208 GCA_027744375.1 Orchesellides sinensis | reverse complement strand
TTTCAAAAATTTAACCGGACAAAGACGGACTGCAGGTGTCTGATCATAAGTCCTATTATAAAAGCTTGCGATGGAGTTCACCCCCTTTTTAAAATCGACTCCTCAATTAGTAAATTATCAGAATATATCAGAGCCAATTTAAAAAAAAGCTTGTTCCTCAAATACAACATTGAATAGGTATTAAAAAAAGGTATGTGTTTTAAAATATTAGTTTTGCACTCATGAATGTTTGAATTTGCCAAAGCCTTGCCAGTGCTATGGACAAGAAGCCAGAATATACCATAAGTACTTTTCCAACTTAGCTCTCTTGCTTCAACAGATAAATATTGCAAACACCAAGCCCATGCCTATTGTGCAAAATACCACGAAAATATTTCCGCCCAGAGAAGCCCTTCTAGCTCATCCACATCCATCGTACCAAAATAATTTTTCCGGGTGAAATAGCAAATTGTGCAACCTTGTTCCACCAATCCTATCCTAATCCTGGATATTGAGCTTTTTACTAGAAACCAATGTAATTATGTCAAAGCCATCTTGAACAAGCTGGTTAAAAAATGATACGGAACCAGCTTTTTAAAAGCAATGACATTGTAAACAATTTCGTTTTGTATGCGTCAATCAGGACCAGTAATGCAAAAAGCATTGCGCCTATTACCCATCTTAAAGCGCAAATGCTGGTGTGCCGAGTGCCGACTTGTAAAAGGGTCTGCTTGCTCTAGCAGTGCCATAATTGGCGCCACAAAATAATTTGACATGACGCTATAATATTGAGGCGAGTAGCATTTCTGTTCGGTCCTATTCTGATCCTAACCGTTCCATTGTTGTGTCAATGTGGGTCATAAGTAATTAATATAACATTATAGCATGCATCCTCTTTTCATGAGATATTATGCTATTGTATAAACCCCTTTATCTTGTACTTAAAATGACAATGAAATTATATACAAAACCACCAGGCGGTGTTTCCTTTACCAGTAACAGCTTAAAAACGGAGCGCTCAAAATAAGTCTTTTTCCAAAAGTGTATATTTTATTTGTCCAACGAAATGCCGTCGGTTGCTCACGTAAATCAATAACTAATTTCCTGTTGTTTGGGAAAGTGATTAAATTTGTTTCATAACCCATCGAAACCTTTTGAGTATATAACAACGTAATTTACAAACGTGATTCTGAAATTGTATGGTAATCATTGTACTGGACTCTTTGTATAAAATTTACTGTAACTAGTTAAAGACCACGTAAATATCTTCACTGATTTCAAATAGACTAAAATGTATCCTCTTCGTAAAAATAGTGGGTTGGTATACTTGAGAAAAAAAAATCTGATTTAAAACTGATGATTCTCTGGTACGTCTATACATTTACACAATATCGCGAACTCATGCAAAAACTTGCAAATTTTTTTCGCAGATTTTTATGATTATAACAATTTTAAGGGCATATATATGCCTATACAGAAATTTTAAATTGTTCACCAACCTTCAGATATTTGAAACTTCATGATAGCATCAAATCTCGATTTATTATTCGTTCTTAACTTCCAAAAGTAGCATTCGGTTTGCACAATTTACATGTCGTTTTTACAAAACAAGTAACAATACAAAACGGTGTGCTAATTTCGATGTGATGCATTAATTTTGTACGCAGAATGGTTGAATCGTGTGTCCGCTGCAGATAGCCAATGTCGTTACACTCCAGAACATAGGGTGACGGGTTTTACTCACCAAACGCATTTGGTGACGGGTTTAAAGTTGAAACGATTTGTCCTACATAAAATGACCACAACTTTCGGTCCAAGGAAATATTTTCATTCTGGTTATATTAATTAGACCTCTTGGAGAGGCCATGGAAATTTTGTTGGAGTAGACTAACAAATTAAGGTTAGCAGTTTCGTCGTCAAAATGTTTAAATTTCTTCAAAAATGAGTTTTGTTTCAAAACGGCTGGCCTTGAAAATTCTTGTAGGATCAATACAAGTAAAGTAGAGCAGGATTAATAACCGCCTTTCTAACCCGATTGGTAAAGGTTATCATACTCGGCACGTTGAAAGTGCGAGGTAGATGTGTACCTCATTGAGACGCTGCCCTACTCTCCTTATATGAAACTTTCTCTAAGATAGATTTGGGTGGATGATCGAGGGTTGACTGCTTTTTCAGAAGAAGGAATTACGCACTTAATACAAACGTGTGTACAAATATAATCTTAAAAGGTAAGGTTATGTAGGTTGTAAAGTAAAAATACTTATTTTTTATCTGCACAGCTTAAAATTACAAAGTCTAAATATACCTCTTAATCTTATATTACCAAGCAGAGTTAACTTAAAGTAATTTATTGCATATGAAACCATACGTAACTTCAATACTAATGTTTTTCCATTAATGTGTTTTAAGGGAAAATTTACGCCCATCTCATAAACTAAAACAAAGGTAGCCACACATAAGAAAACTGCCATTAGCACCATAATAAATAGGATATTTGATAAGGTTATTGTGCTAATACTCTCAAGTCTAATAGCAGGCCGTTTATTTACTGCAACGTCCTCAATCTCAGGTCCAAGGTTTTCGTCCATTATATCTGAACGTGTTGCAGATAACTCCCACAATATATCCAGGCCAGCACCCATCATTCTTAACAAAGTCTTTTGTATCCAGAACATGTTTATCATATACATTTCCCAATGATACAATCTCGGGTTTATTTCTTGTTTTACAGTATAGCATTTAATATTTACGTTAATTAATTTCACATATTTTTGAACACTATATAACTCAGATTGTGCAACAGATTTTGCTTTAAGTATAGCATACTTTTTGTCAGATAAGCTTAGGTAGGCAGCAAGATTAAAACTAGACCCCGAGTTTTGAATTACTTCGTAACTTTTATTTACTTCGTTAATTAAGCCGGCAAGTTTAAAATCAGACTTGAATATTTTATAAAATCGATCACCATATTGATTATTATTGCACAAAATTTTATAGNTTCGTTAATTAAGCCGGCAAGTTTAAAATCAGACTTGAATATTTTATAAAATCGATCACCATATTGATTATTATTGCACAAAATTTTATAGCCAGCATTAAGTAACTCTTTTAAGTTTTTGTGAGACTGTGGAGGCAACGCTACAGTAATGAGGCTTGTAATTTCATTCGTGTAAACTGAAATAACTCCCATTCCAAATAATACAATTAAAATGCAAAATGCATTTTTACGACATGAAATTGTAGTAATGGATCCACCTGCAAAATTAATTGTAACATTAAGAAGTTCTAGCGAAAACATTGAATTTTTGTTTCCCACCCAACGAATAAATGCACTTGCAAGCAAAACACTTGCAACCAACAACCACAACCGTGTAGAAAACGGTGAGATCCATACCATTCCATTTAAATATCCAGAAGGTACGTCTTTGTTTACAGAATCGCAATAAATTGCAACTGTTGAGTCAAACTCTTGAAAACAATATGCGGAAAGTCGATAAAGCTTATTTTTGTGATAATTATAATGATAATGGTACTGTGTGGATGTTATGTATGGCTTATGAAAGCCGTTTAGAGTTAAATATTGCGTTTCAGATGGATCATCCTTGTTGAAAATTTGAAATGATACGTTGTGAATGGTGGACAATGTGAGAAAAGCCATTAGAAATTTCCCACAGTAGTATCCTTTCCTCGCTCCCCAAAAATTATTGTTGCACCAGTACCGACTATTCCCTTTATACTTTTTAAAGTAGTTGTAGAAGTAGTTATGTATCACAGCAGGTACTACTTTGTGGCTACCCTTCCAAAAGTAGAAATGGTGGAGGTCAACTGGGTTTAACATTTTTTTAACAAAGAGCTCATCCAAAATTGTCTCATTCATTGTGTCACAATAGCCATTGCAAATAACAAAGTACTTTGCTTGCATCTGGTGTGAGTGTAGATGAGTTGAAATAAATAGGACGATTTTGACTGCGGGCAAATTCTGTATTACTGGTTTGGCTATAGTTAGGGGAAGATTTATGGAGTTGCGGGATTTCCCAGTGGTAAGCATTATCAAAAGTGTTCGCGGATACATTAAATAATCAAACAAATACATAACTCTTGCTAATCCTTTTGAGCTCGAGGAGGAAAATATGATATGAAATGGTTGACTAAATCTAGTTTTCTGCTTGTCCAAAGGATATTTGTCTTTTAAACTAGTGTTGAAAGAAAATGTCGTTAGATATGAGCCAGTGGAATATGCACAAGTGTAAGATTCAAGTAACCGCTGTACTGAGTGGTAGTATACAATATACTTTGTGGGATTTAACTGGAGACTTTTAAAGAAGTAATTTAAGCTTGGTAATGAGTACTGGGTATATTTTGGTGTGGTGTTTACGAATGGCACCAGAAAAGAGCTTATAAAAATGAGCTGGCTACAAAATAACATTTTTAAATATAAAAATATTGACTTTATTTGGGTTTTAAAGTTGGTACTTGAACTTTATCTTTTATACAGTTAAAATGCTTACAATTTAAGAAATCCAAACCTAACGTTCACCAGGAAAAAACACATTTACTTGTATTACAAATTTATTGTTTTTAATTCCAAATATTAAAACAAGTAAATGAATTTTAAGCCATGGACTGAAGGATGGAACAAAAGCCTACCTTTCACGCTTCAAAACTCCGACTGAGTACTTCCTGTACTACTCAAAGTAGTACTTCCTGTCTCGTAATCTCATACTCGATATTTATCATTACAGCAAATTTAAATTTCAAATAAGCTAAAACTCTTGTCGTATTTTGCGAGACCAACCGATTTAATTAACAGACAAGCAGGATTATTTTTTATATTGAAAATCCAATTAATTTCCGCAGTCTTTATACTAACTATTAATTTTTTATACTGACTATTTGCCGCGTAGTAGTTAGGATGCTCCCACGGATATTGTAATGTGATTCCTAGGCAGGCAAGCAGCTTTTCATATTGATCACATTAATGGTTGTCCCGATTGCCAACTTATTTTCCGTCAAATAGCAAAATAACAAGCCAATTAACTAGTTCTGGTATGGCCTGGATGGTTTATACAGTATTTATATAAGTTTGCTATGCATAATCCGGTATATGCAGACAATACGCACAAATTAAAACACATGATTTATATTTCTAAAATAGTATGTATATGTTATTTCTAAAAATATTCCGGAAGACACGTCTCGCTTCTTAAAAAACATGTTGAACATTGCTAGCTCATAACTTAGCCAAAGACATTCATATGCTATAAATGAATAAAATGTAAACAAACTCTTGTTCACGCAACCGCTTGCACTTTAAATGGAACTACTAGGTTGATTATCACATCTGCTATATACAGTTGTTAAACAAAAACAGAGAGCTTATAAAAACTCTATTCATTCTATGTAGTTTGCAAAGCACACTTAAGCAAAAGCTAGGAACAGATGGATGAAATTCTTGGAAAATGTAGCATGTTACAAGAAACAGCCAGGCCGGAAACAAAACAGTTTCTCAGATCCATGATTGAAGGATGCAGATCATCAAAATGGATTTATAAATAGCTCAAACCAATGTTACTATGTCTATATGAATTCGTCTAACATTTCGTGATCACTTCAGTACGTGCTAAACAGTCGTTCAAAAAAGTTTCTTATGATTGCAGCTTTGGCCTTACTAAATATGTTGCGATTATTTTCATTCGAAAACGAGATTTTTGAATTAAATCCCTCAACAAATCAAAGTATAAAAAGCTTTTCTTCCAGCCGTTATACCATGATAGTTGGCTATATTGACTTGGTAAGTCACAATCTAGAATGATTTCATAATTTCAGTAACAAATCAGAATTTTCAATAATTAAATATTTTCTTTTATTCAGCTGTTTTCTATACTGGGCATAGTATCAACTGTTAGTTTCTTATGATTGCAGCTTTGGCCTTACTAAATATGTTGCGATTATTTTCATTCGAAAACGAGATTTTTGAATTAAATCCCTCAACAAATCAAAGTATGAAAAGCTTTTCTTCCCGCCGTTATACCATGATAGTTGGCTATATTGACTTGGTAAGTCGCAATCTAGAATGATTTCATAATTGCAGTAACAAATCAGAATTTTCAATAATTAAATATTTTCTTTTATTCAGCTGTTTTCTATACTGGGCATAGTATCAACTGTTTTAGCTGCTTTCTGGATAGCAAACATGAAAGTTTTAAGTGATTCCACACAATTCGAATATAAGGCCAGCCCCAAACGTGCAGACTTATCTATGTGGGGTGTTTTCGCCGTTATACTCATTGTGGAGGTTATCCAAATGTGGGCAGCTGTCAAACTAATTAACTCAACTGCTTTGGTAAGTGCAATTAAAATTTAGGAAATATACATGTTTTTCAAAAACCATTTTTTGTTTAGGGAAAGGACCTAAAGGAATATTTAAAGCAAGCTAAGCTCTGGAGAAACGTTAGCATTATACATCTTATCCTTGGCGTTATGGGCGTTTTTATATCAGTGAAAGCTCTGATTTCAGTTATCATACGGGCAGTCATGCTATATATTGTATGGCAGTATATTGACGACCTTGAATTGAAATTAGCTGCTGGGAATCGTGACTCCTTTAGGATTGTACAAGTGGAACAAGTAATATAGAAAATAATAACTGGAATATATTAATAGATAAAATGATTGCTATAGCTATATTGAATTTTGTGGCACCCACAGGTGTGAACTTGACGAGGCAATTTGAAAACTTGCTAGCAATAAGTGCAAGTGAATAAGAATTGAGACCTGGGGGCAATATACTACTTTATAGATTTTGTATTTCATAACTCTTTTTAAACTTAAAATATGATCTTGTTGAAATGCTCTTAGGTAAGTTAATTTTTCTAAACCTAATGCAACAAAAGCCCTGTTGCTGTAAACAATTATGATAAAATCTTTGAACCCATTGATGTTATTCAATAACGACCCAACTTATTTAACGTAATTTCCATCATTAAATTATTGTAAGAATTAACGCTATTGAGCTGATTGCACACTATAACCAATGTAGCAAAACAGGTCATAGTACCAACGTATTTTCCATAGTGGGAATGGTATTAGGTGTTGTGGCTGTTGTGCGGATAGAGAAGATTAAAAAATTAAGCGGAAGCAAGAAATGTTCTTCTAGCAAATATAGTTTCACACAGAGTGGCTCAAAACCAGTTGACAGATTAATTATTTTTGCGAAAGTTCTACTTGTTATGGAGGTTATCCAAATGTGCAGGTGGTACTTGCAAAATACACATAAATATACAATGCTTAACCATCTACAGTATTCTATACATTTTAAAAGGGGTATTAATACTTGTGGAAATTGGATAATTTGGATTGCAGGTGTAACATAGACGAAGAAATTAGAAAACGTACAAGGCAGTTAGTGGAATCGTGCTGTATTAAATATGTTAATTAAATTTTGCACGATATTTCATTGTATACTCATTGTTTTCTATTCATTTTTAAACTTAACCAATTGTTGATCTTGTTTTATGTAACTTAATTTGACTCGAATGCCATCACCAGCAATGTGAACGTAATAAAAAAAATATGGCGATGTTTACTTTAAGTCATAGTACGTTAGCTTACATAAAGAAAATAAAGAAATAATGTGTTATTCGAACACATAAAATTTCAGCCGGTTTCACCTAAGCATCTATGAGATTAACTGTATCAGAAACATCCAAATTACATGCGAAACGTGCCTTAAAACCCATTAACGTGACTCTGAAAAATGCAAATCATCGGTTGTGTCATTACAGAGCCCAAATTATTTATGCATTTATTAACTTGCGATTTAGCAAGTTACTAGGAACGATAGCGGCGTCTGTCTGTCGGTCTGTGACTGCTCTCGTGGGCGCAGTTTTCAACTTTTTCAAAAAATTGTTTTTGCACTGGGTTCCCAATGCAAATGGCTTAGCTAAGTTCTGAGATGGGCACTAACGGTCACATTTTACGGTTAGAAACCGTTACGATTTCAAAAATGTTTTTTGGCACTATATGCATGTGGCACATAATCTAGGGTCCATTTTTTATGAAAATGAAGATGCTGTTGTCAGATTTTGAAAACCTACAACAGTCTACGAGTAACGGCCACTTTTCTCAAAAACAGTTATTTGGGCAAAACTTTTGAACGGAGCCCATTTTCAACATTCTGTTTTCGGCTATTGTAGTCTTTGACAAACGGGCAACTAGACTAAACAAAGCGGACTAAATTCCAAAATTTACCGTTAGCGACCGTTAAAATTTCGAAACTTCGGAATCTTAACCTATGCATGCGGCACATGTTTTATGGTCCATTTTTGACCAATAATTCGAAAACGGTAACAGAATTTCAAAATAACAAATAAGATAAGGCAGACAGCCTAATATTCTCAACAATCGCAAGTTCCTAACATTCTGCATTGCGGGTTTATTATTGAGTTAGTCTTCAATCGAAAATAATTTTTACTAGCAGGCAATGGTATCCATATAAGCAGTTCACGAACGTACAGTTCAAACTAGAAAACATCTATGTTGGAATTAAATAGTAATATGAAAAGTAGGATTAAAGACCTAAAAATTTAATATGAAATTACGTAAAATATTTAGGGCTCTTTCATTAATATTTTTTTATTTTTGTAATCGCAATCATATACATACCTACACATATTGCAAAGGTTATATTAAATTAACTAACTATCATCCTCTTTTTATTCGTTATTGATGCTGCAACTCAGGCACAATCTCCACCTGGACAAGGAATTTCTCCAGGACACATGTCATTATACCCAACACACTTCCCATCCTCCTCGCACCGTTTCTCACATTTCTTGCAGCAATTTAGATTCTTTACCAGATAGCATTCCCTCCCAGCCACACAATTCTGTGTGCAAGAATACTCCTCTTTAAAACATTGAAATAGCTTCCTCCCAGGGACAAAATCCAGACCGCAAGGAGTAGTTAAGGTGTCCAGGGTAGCATCCTCGTTTAAATTGTAGGACAGGCAATACTCGCCACTTTTGCATTTCCCTTGGCAAGCGTCATTGCAGTAGGAAGTTTCGTAAACGTCACATGATCCTTTTTTCGCCTATAAAAACACAAACAACAAATTTATTAAAACTCGTAAACTTTTGATGCCATTTTCGATTATTTTTACCTCTGTATTTTGTGTTGCATTTCTGAAATTTCTCGCGTAACTCCCTCCTCCCATCAGGGCCACTATTAAACCAGTTACGATAAGACTATTCATTTTAAACGTTTACAACTAAAACTATCACTAACCACCTTTTTAGCAGGAAATCACAAGATTATGTTCAAGAGCCGCGCCTTCACACAGTTTTATCGCAACTGCGGTTCTTTCTTAATAAAATTCACAACAAAATTGTCAGTGGGGAAGGAAACGCCATGGTTGGAATTCCAAGTTTAGAAATTTATTAATGGAAATTATAACTAGTCTGTACTTTTCCATAGTCTCACAATGATCCAGTATCAAGGAAACTCCGTAACAATATACAAAACATTAATATACACTGAAACGATAAAGCTTGTTATTATTTTGTCTTCTCCTGAATACAAATTGGAAGAATGGGAGATAGGTTAAGAAAACTATATTTATGATGCTTAATGACAATAAGGACGGAAAATCCAGCACCAAAAGAACACTAATTTCCGATTCATTCTGCCTTGAAAATTGCTAATGACAATGTAAAGTTTATCAAATGAACAGGTTAGGAATTTCCTGAATTTTATAATAAAAAACTTAGGTTTCACCTCGGCTCTTATAAAACATCCATATTAAAAATGTAAAAAGTGCCTGTATCCTTCAAATGTATTATTGTTTAAATAGTATTATTACGTGCAGTAAATTTTTTATGAGATAATTTTTCTTAAACAAATCTTCAAAACTTTAAACATATAATTGGATCTTACTTGTCCCCGTAGAATATATTTTGTTTATTGTGCTTTCTTGTGTTGAGTTCATAGCTTCAGAAAGGGGAATTCCTTGTTGCAAATTTTGCATTCCAAACATCTTTTTCCCATTCTTATGTCTCATAAGGTGTTGCATAAGCTCACTCTTAGATTTAGACTTGTTGCTGCAAATCTCGCATTGGTATGGCGTAGCTCCTGTGTGCTTTTTTATATGAATGGCAATTAAAGACGGGGAATATTGGCCCTTCCCCAAATACCTGCAGGTGTTTCTAATAAAAAATAAAAAACAAATAAATTAAATTAAACCAATAAATAAATTGTCTTTATACTATTCAGTAATCTGTTATTTTATCTCCTTTCCCTTCATTTGACCATGACTTATCAAAACATACTGATTTATAGTTCTCCCTCTTGTAAAATCTTGTAAATTTATCTTTTATTGCTTGCATTGTGGGTTTTCTTCAGAGAGGACTTTCCTGTGTGCATTATGACCACTTCGTTGGGCAAAACGTTAACTGCAAATTTCACGCAGCATGTGACGATGAAGGTCATTTACTCGTCGGAAAGTTTTGTGGCAAATAGACCATTTATCAAGTTTTTCCTATGTTTAAATACTAATCAAATGAGATTTGTACCCACTTTCACTCAAAACTCCAACTAAACAAAGACCACATTTATATATTTGACGCTCGGTATGAATTTTCAAATGATTTTTGGAAAACGTTTGAATCTAAAAATACATTCGGGCAAAAACTGCATTTATATGGCTTTTCTCCTGTGTGAATGTTCATACGGTATTTCAGACATTCACTTCTCGTGTAACTTTTTGAACAAATGGTGCATTTCGATTTTCTCTCGTTAGTGTGTGGTGGTGTGGTTTAAATGAATTTACATGTTTAGGTTCATACTTTGACTGTAACGAAATTGCCTCTCGTAATAATTGCATTTTTACGACTTTTCCTTTTAAAACATTTGTAAATGGGAGCGTAAATTGTCAGCCCGACTGAAGTTCATTGGACAAATACCATACTTGTATATTTTTCTCAGATTGATTTTGATTGATGCTCAAAACCTTGGCAAAATAAATTGTCATCAAAAGTACACCTCACTTTTTAGTATATATACGGTTGGCAAATTATTCACATAATCAAACGTTGTCATTCCAAAACGATATCCTGTTAATTCTATTAGAAATGTTTAATAACAAACTTTCAACTTCTTTTTAACTTCGTTTTGTATTACTTGAGAACAGGAAGTCTTAATAGAAATTTGTTGAGATTATTTTCGGTTACATTACTGTTGTACTTTTCGTTATTAGCATATGAGAGCATACAACTATACCGAAGATGCAGTATCTGGTATTGGCATGCCAAAAACATGAGCAAACTGTTATTGTTTCCCATGCAAATGACTAGAGTAGAAATACATCCAAAAAATATGCGTCCGAGGGACTTTAAGGGAAAGTTTACATTATTCACATCCCCAAACAAACCCACCGCTTTATCTATTCATTGTCTACTCTCATATTCGTAATGTGTTGCTGTTATTTGACATGCGGTTATTTCGCCTTTTAAACTAGAGCATTACCGCTAAGCGCCGAAAATCAAACGACATTAAATATATTCTTGCTGCGCAGGAAGTACTTCTCTATCTCAAGGTTACAAAGACATAAATGCTAGTTGCGCTTTACATTCTAACTGCCCCCCTCGCCTTGGACCTACCCTAGCCAAAGCCATCACCATCGTAGATGGGAATTGTGATTTATCATGATAATATTTATGTCTGTCTGAGAATTTTTTATATGATTGATCTTGTCATAAAAATGCATGAAGTGTGAAATAAAAGAAGTTTCTCCACTGAAAGAAAGACAGCGCATTCCTGTGCCAAAATGGGTAATGATTTGATCCCGGCAAGTAGATTTGCTTTCAATTGATTTATTATCATTATTTATTTGAGGTTACAACTATGCGCCATTTCCCTAGTGTGAATCTTGACATGTTTAGTGAGTTCGTAAAAATAAGCAAACGCTACATCACACTTATTTCACTTAAATATTCTTTCTTTCGTGTGAGTTTTGTAATATGCCAGTGAAAAGATGCCGCTAATGATAGGCTCTTTTCGCATCCACGCTATTTCAAACCTTCCCTAATTTTTAACGTATCTCTTTGCGATAGGTTCTTTCCTACGGTTAGTAGTTTGTGCAACATAAAATTCGTTAAAATCTATGGGCAAACTCTAACGCATATATTTGCGGCTATACCTTATGCCTCCACGTAGAATTGGACATTTTACGTCC
>JAHZNG010003779.1:0-11694 GCA_027744375.1 Orchesellides sinensis | reverse complement strand
GGTTAATAATAATATCTTCTTCCCTTGCCTTGAGATTCCTCTTGCAAACATCAACCTTCTGACAGCCTTCACCAAACTAAAATTACGCAATCCATAGTTTATTGTTTCAAGTCATTGGTTGCGTATTTTATTAAAAATTCTGTCTAATGGAAATCTCAATACTAACAATAAGACAAATTCTTAAAAATGTAAACACTTTCCATCATACACTTTGATTCCATATGATTCAAACACATACTGAAATACAGATGCGACCTACAAATTATTACACAAGGATTCTCAAACATTTGCTATGATGTCTGGGGCTGCTGGTGCTTCTGCTGTTGTTGTAAATAAAAAATTAAGCTGATAAGTAAATGCACCTTCTTACTTACACTTTTACATATTATGTCAATGTATCTGTCTCACGTAGGCTCTTTCATTCTTTACTACAAACATCAGAGATCATAAGGTTATCTCATCTCATGGGTTATGTAAAGCAAATGTGTATGATGGTTATAAAAAGCAACATAAAAAATTAGTAGCTTGAGACGGGGCAAATAAAGAAACCTTTCATTTTATATATACCTACATCTCACAAACAAGTCCCAATGTATTCTTATCCATTCTACCACCACCAGCTCCCCCACGCTTTCGTAATAAACATGTGTAGGGTAACCAAGACTGTTCTTATACTTTACGTGTTAGCTTTCTGAGACAGAGCAGGGACATTTGCCGTGGTGGAAAAGGATTGTACATATCGTATCGTGTAAGGCAAGTCAATGTAGTACGAGCTTCGCTCCGTTTTGAACTGAGTTTATGGATAGAAGAAGAAGAAGAAGAAGCGGTAAACCAAGCTACATGGTGCGTTCACGTTGGCTGCATCCAAAAATATCCGTTTACTTCTTCTGCCGTGTTTGATGTTGATATATACATACTTCTACCATTGTAAATTAGTTTAAAATATTTACAAACTTTAATGTCAAACTTGTAGTTTACTTGCAACTTGTGTCAGTTTTAGTGAGTCACTGATTAAATTTAGTGTTGTGTTGTACACAAGTGTTTTATACCTTACTGGCTTTCATCTTTAAAAAATGATCCCGTTGGACTGTACAGGTTTCACATTGTAAGCAATCGTAAGTTATTAATATTAAATTAATTAGTGATTCGTGTTAAAAATTCAAGTTTCAAATTGTTTGTTTATGTGTATTTTAAATTTGCAGATTGTTGGATTGATCTTGGTGTTACCATTGCTCCCAGCTAGTTGTAATTGAGAAGCTCAAATATACCCCCTGCGACTGTAGTCCGCTTATCCAGAAAATTCACATTGTTTGTCCAGAAAGGATCAACATTTTACAAACATGGAGTATGATGATGACGAAAGTTTTCAAATGCAAGAGTAAGCTTCTGATTTACTATTAGAGTATTATTCATAAAGCTTTTCTTGACTTATTTAGTAATGTTTGCGTTTTATGTAGGATCATGAACATCGTTTCTGATGAAAAGAAGAAGAAGAAGAAAAAAAGTAGCCCGAAGAAGGACAGGCACGTAGAGTTGGAAGAAAGTATAGACGAGCCTGTAGATGATACGATTGTAGTTAGTCCTAAAAAGAAGAAGAAAAAGCGAGCCAAAAGTGAATCTCCACCTCCAGCAATCGAAGATTCTGATGAGGAGCCGACCCCTGTCCAGTCTCAGCAATCAACGCAACAAGAACCTGGACCTTCTCAGAAGACTGGTAAAAGTAAACCTAAAAAGGTAGCCCAGCCTACTAAAACAAAAGCCCAGATTGCTGCAGAGAAAGCTGAAGAAGACAAGTTAGCCCGAGATGGAATGAACATACTTGTAACAATGTCCCATGAAGATGTTGAAGAGTTTTTGAGTCGAATGGATACACAATGTCCTCCAGATGATACAAGATATATCCGATTGAGAGAAAATTCGATAGACTGGGAGAAAGTGTCTTTCTCCCTGTATGGCCCGCATCAGTGTAAAGCTATATGGACGTATATACGCAATAACGCGAGGAAATTCAGAATCATGCATGAAGTTGTGGATGAAATGAAATTATATATAAAAGCCGATTACAGCAAGTTTTTGAGGAAAATGGTGGAATCTGCTCCAGACTTTCCTCAGAAGACGTATTCAATGGGAGCTTTTCAGATGTACTGTAAGGAACAATGGGATAAGTATAAGGAAATGCAGGGAAAACTTAATGCTAAGGTGGAAAACTTTCTGGCTGTAAGTGCATCAAAAATACAGAATTTCTTTAAGTAAATGAGTAAGTTACCACAGCTTAGATGAATATTTAAATACATTTTCGCATGATTTTTTGCTACAATTTAATTTCAGTTCCAAACTAAAAGCCATACGAAGTGGAACAAGTTGACCCCTCAAATTCGGCAGGAATATGAAGTGAAAGCGAAAGAAGCCGTTGCTGACTACAAAAGGAAAGTTAAAGAGTTTTACGCTAAATACCCTGGAGTAGTGCTTTATGAAAAGAACGGAAAAGCTGAAAAGGGTGCAAAGCAACCTAGAGAGAAAGGCGATAAACCTATGTCGAAAAATTTTCGGAAGCAGGCCCTGAAACTTTCAAATGAGATGTACCCAGATGCTCCAGCACTTCCAATGTGCCCTAACCGGGTAATATCTAGTATTTAGAACTTTAATATATTATCTGATAGATTTTTAGCCATAATAGAAAATTTATAGTTTTATTACTCTTTTATAGCTGTTCATTAATGCCAAACTAAATCGTCTCGAGGCTCCACCGGCAGCAGACGAGTTGGCAGAACTTAAGCTTCACTTCTTTGAAAAATGGAAAAAATTATCTAACTCGAAGAAACTTAAGTGGATTGAAAAATGTATCAAGAAGTGTGAGACTTATATGGAGGAAGTGCGAGAGTATAAGAAAAGTCATCCTTTATTTCTTCTACCGGAAGAATTCAAAATCTCTAAGTTAATATCAAAAGAGGAATTTAATATTTGGGCAGAAGCACATGGAAAGCCCCCTAAGCCTAAGAATAGCATATTTGAAGTTTTTCTGGAAGATTTCAGCAATTCTGAAGAGGGTACCGGAATCCCAGAGGAGGAAATTCAAACTGTAGCCAAGGGCAAGTGGGAAGAATTAGACTGGTACCATAAAGAAATGTACGGGATGCGATATAAAATGCAGCAAATGACATTTAAACGTGACATTGAGAAATACTTCAGTGGGTTGCCTGAAATGCTTAAGAAGGTAGCTCTGGGAGCCATTCCAAAAAAGTTTCACCAAACCCTGATGGAGGAAGTGGATACTGAACCTTTTGTACCGGTTGACGAGGAACCAAATGGTATAACATTATAGAATTAGAGCATTTGTGAAGTATGATTAAGTATTATGTTATAGAATTAAGAATGAAACCTTTTCCTTCTTCTTCCAATAGATTCTAACGTTAAGTCACCGAAAAAGAGGAAAAAGGGAGCTTCTGACGACGAGGAGGCAGCAGGTGACGGCGAAAGTCAAGATGACACTGATCGCTCTCCATCCAAGAAAAAGAAAAAGAAGAAACATCATCAAGATAATGAGGAAGAGAAAACAGTAAAGTCTGCTAAAGATTTGCCGTTATACATGGTCCAACTAACGGAAGAACACAAGCAACTCATAGAGCGAAAAATTGCTGAAGAAAAGAACTTTGCTAAAAGAAATTACAAGCAGAAAATCAAGCGGAAAGTAAATGACGATGATCCTGACAATATAATAGATGGAGTAGTAGATAAGAAAGTGGAAAGTGTTAAGCCAAGTTCTTCAGAATGCTACCCAGGGAAAATAATCACAACAAGTAAGAAAAAGAAACCCCGTTAAATCCATAGACTAAAGCTGCAGCCAAAAAAAGTACTTACTTTTTTGCTACAACTTTAGTCTATGCGTTAAATCAAATTATGCCTTAAATCACTGTGATACTTTATAGCCCTTTTTTGTTGCAAGATTTAAGAACTTAAATGTAATTAGTTTATTGTAAGATAATTAGCCGGGCTACTTAGGGGATCTTGTATCTTGAGAATGAAAAGTTAGATATTATTATCAATTATCTGTTTTTATACTTTTACTGTACAACAATGCGTAGAAAAAATTAATAGTACTTTATAAAATTCCTAACTGACAACTGACAAACTTCTCTAGCTCAATACAATGTGGTTCATCCTAAAAGTCAGCAGCATAAGCAAATCAAACAAAATACAAACTAGTACTGAAAAAACGTATATCTTATGTAAGAATATAAATGTATAGGTTAACAAATGAAAATGTGTATAAATATGTGCGTATTTATTTTCTTTAAAAAAGACATTTCAGTGATATGTATAGAAAAAGAAACAGGTTTATAATAATGACAAGATGACATAACGTTAAATTAAAAGAAACGTTTATATATTATATTCCTACATATGTGTACAGATTCGTCCAGAAAAGATACCTAAGTGGCCCGCGATCTAATTTTATTTTAGAAAAGAATGACTGAATTCCAGTATTTCTTACTTTTTCTATAAAATCAATTCATAGGTTTATTAAACGAGGCTATCCGGGGTATCTTTGATGGACGACAAAGCCTTGGTCGTTGCTTTTCTGTATATTACTTTTATGCAAAATACGTCTCACGATTTACACCATGGAGGCAAATGTGTACAACTAAAGGGGTTATCGAGACTGCTGCAAGAATGATTGAGAAGTTTAATCGTCTCAGCAAGCATCAAAAGGTATTTGCTTTCGTATTAGGTATGCAAATTAAAATGATGAACTAATAAAAAAGATGCAATAACATGGAATCTTCTCCGGTTTGCTTATTCAGGAAATTTTTATTTCTGATGCTTGGAAATATCACCAGAATAGATATTACGGAAAAAAGATTTTTAGTGAAAAGGATTTGTTCTTGCCAGAATACACACACTTTCCGAACGAGCCCAAACCACCGCCAGTGTATGCATGAATGCTTGACATGTCAAGAATGAATCAAGCCAATGTTTAAACAATATTTACATTAAAAAGTGTTACTTAACGTTTTACAGAAATGCTGTTAAACTGTACCAAAATACCATGAAATTGAGAAAATTGGATGACCCAGATGTTAAAGCCGTCCCGTGGTCTGAGCTAGACGAAAAGACGCAGATGTTTTATGTAAAACAATTATATAAATCCACCAAAGAGTACGTGAAGAAATATGAGAGCTTTGTTAGGGTGAGTTTTAATTCTTTGTGTGTGAAGAAATGTAATTTTACTACGCATAACTAACTTCGCTGTTTTACAATGCAGAATATGACGCCTTATGACCTAGTAGATTACTTTGTACAGAGATGCCATGAAATGGATAAGGTAGAAAACAAGATGAATTATGGTAATCGAATGCTGTCCTTAGCTGGTAAAGATTTTATTCATCCGTTCACTGGTGCAACGTACTCGACTTGCCTATCTGATGATGGACAAGAATCAGAACCGGAATACTGCGAGTCAACCATGTACCGCTTTGACAATAAGATGGAGATGCATCGTGTCAAGTATAAGAATAACCCGTTCTACGACGGTGGTTGTTCTAAATCAGGATTCCCCAAGAAAACCCTGATAGAAAAACTAAGCAGCTCTGGAAAGAAGACAAACGAAATGTCGTTAGATTCAGATGATCCATCCAGTTCAGACTCTGATAATGATGCGCTAGAACCTTCAACCAGTAAGTCCCAGGATTACAATGCACAAAAGTTGGAGAGAAAAATTAAACGCAAAATACGACGGCTAGAAACGTACAATTATCCATTAGAAGACCTATACGAGCCCCCAGTCTTTATTCACGGTAATGTTGTGGGCCTGTGCTCAGTACGCAGGTATTTGGAATTACAAAAGGTTTTTCTTGATCGAACAAGAAGGCAGTCACTGGGAAACATTCTTATGAATAAGTCGAGGAGCAGCTCTAGGCAAATGAAAAAGGATAAATCAGGTGAAGATGCAGCAGTCACAAATATAGACGAGGTTAATGCCAGAAAAATAAAAGCCAAGTTGGATGAAGCAGCTTTTAAAATACTAACTAGGACAAAGCATCAGAAAAATCGAAAGCGCGTAAAGGGGCCCATCGTTAGGTTCAAATCTAAGAAACAGACCCAGAAATCCAAAAAGACCAAATTGAAAGAGGACTGCTTGGAAAACAAGGCAAGCAATTCCGAAACTGAGCAAGTAGTACAAGAAACTAATGAAAACGAGTCGAACCCGGTAGGACATGCAACTGAGCGTTGTATAGAGCCAGAGTTTTTAATACCAGACCGACAGCCAAGATTAATGTTGGTTGCTCCATCACCGCTCAAAAAACCTGATAAGCCTAGCTAGTAAAACCTTTACAGTACACTAAATTTCCATCTCATACATATTATGCAATAACTTGATTTAGCATTCTTCGGCACTGATTAATACTATACAGTTATACCCTATTCACACTATTTTTACTGCAACCTAATGATATGTTTTGTGATAATTTATTTCTAAGTATGAGTAACAAACAGAGATTTTACTACATGTGAATTTACAAATTTTAAACTGTGGTACTGCAACTGCAAGTGATACTAAAGTTAAGTATTGTTTTATCAAAAAAGCGCGCATTGTTTTACAAAATAGGGTAAATAAAGGTTGATTTTTTTTGTCGTTTATTTTTATTTGGCTAATGCTTATTGGCTTACATGTTACCTTTTCTGAAGTTATCATAATTAAGTAATAATGGTTACATTACGCTATATATATTAAATTAAATAGAGAATTTTCACTGTACTGTAATATTCATATTCATCAAGGAATCGCTGAAAACGTCATGCCGTATGTGTCAAAAAATTTCAGTTCGACGTACAACAGCTCGGAAAATCATCTCGTTGCACCTCTGCTCTGTACGCAACAATATAATAACAGGATACACAAATTATGCATCTAATTTATACGTATAACAACAATAAGCCATTCTTCGAATCGTGATATTCCGTTACATTTTTTCTCCTGTAAAGTCATAAACGGAAAACAAACAACTCATTTTTAAATACTACATACATTACTGAAACATCGATTTTAAAAAGATAGACCAGACCTTGACGGGATAATATTTAGATTATAATAATTATTTTTATTAATAATATTGATGTAAGATAAAAGGTTTCCTCTCAATCAGTAACAAGATCAACAGGTGAAGCTTTTTATGAACTAGATCAATCATCGTCAGGGTTGGACAACAGGAAGTTAGCAGCGAGCGTTTCATTCTTCTCACATGCAAAGTAAGCTTGAACCACTAGATGTTCCGGAAAGCCCAAAGATTTCAACTGCATTACAACAAAATCCGTGATTAGTTAAACCCTCAATAAAATATCCTTTTGCTTTGAACTAATGCATATCATAATTCTTTTACTCGTTCAATTGCTTCCTTATCTTGGGCAGATATTTGTATTTGAAATGGGGCTGCACCTCCCTGCCTGGCTGAACCACTGCCTACAGACGAACCAGAAGAAGACTGTGGTGTCCCTTCCTCCATCTCTTCGTTTAGCAAGCGGACAAATTCCTCCTGTTTTTTAAACAAAAAATAATTTTGTATATTTCAATTCATCCATAAACATAATGAGCTCAAGCTTTTGCTGTTTGTTATTTGTATCTAATTCACTATAAAGTTAACCATTTCTAGAATAGAATATTAAACATATTTATATTTGCATACCTGATTTTCCGATATAACCTGAAGAAGGGCTGGGTTGGTTGAACCTATTTGCTGAAGGACAGCATTTAGCAACTGAGGATTTTCCCTTACAACCTGACGCATTTGTTCAAACTGAGGTTGAGAACGGAGAAAGCCTAGAGGATCCTCTCCAGTTGCAGCTGCTGCACGGCGTTCAGTTGCACTACCGCCGCCGCCACCACCACCAGCTGGAGCAATATTTGCACTTTCTTCTTCCTAATTTATTTTAAAAAATCAAGACAACTATTTAATACCATATCAGAATTACTTCGTCCAAACTTCCATCCATTCTAACTTTTACATACCTGAGCAAAGTCTGCTGGGATACCGTTAATTAGGTATTCTACAGCTCTATCAGGATTATTAAATGATGCTCTCAGAGCCCTTTCTACTTCAGCCTTTTCATAACCCATTGCCATGATGGACTGTACAGTTTTCTCAAAGTCAGATCCGGTTAGTAAAATGGACTCGGGCGTGGTTGTGCTGAAAATCAATTTCCACAAGATTAAACTTATAAAACCATAAAAACTTACATGTAACAACAAACTCGACCCTTTAAATAACTCCATACCTTGTGCCTCCACTTGCAGGTGCTGCAGACAGAGTAGCAGTTTCAGTTTTAGCTTCACTAGCAACAGCCGGGGTTTCTGTAGCAGCAACCGCCGCAGGAGTAGCTGCAGCGGCTGGGGGAGGAGCGGAAGCAACTTTAGGCTTAGATATCATTACAACAATAAACTTATTCTCTTCGATGGAATACTCCGAGAGTAGAGTGTCATCTGTTAGTATCTTCCCAGCGTAAATTAATTTCTGACCAGTCGCAGGATAATCTGATCCCTTTAAGGCCTCTATTTTCTCTTTCAAAGCTTTCACCTATAAGCACACAAAACCACAACACTTAAATAAACTTCCAAGCTGTCATAAAATCAAAATCTTGCATCTAAACAGGAAATACTAATCAACCGTTCATACCGTTTCCGTATCTTCAATCTCAACCGTAAACGTCTGCTGTTGCAGATTCTTCAGAGTCACCTTCATTTTGGATGGTTGTTGAAGACTTGATTTGACCACTATTAACGCCTAATTAATTTCACAACTTATCAGGACTACGTTCCTGTGTACCTAAAAAATCAGATAAATTACAACAAATTAATTTACTAGCAAAATCAATTCTTTTTAATCATAAATCCCAGTTAAACACCTCACCAATCACTGCAGATGGGAGCTCCGTGGTTGACCTGTGCCCTCGATGAGTCTCAAATCAGAATGAGTTATTTTGTTTGGTTGCACACAGCCTTTGTTTTTGGTAGCAGAAGATTAAAAAGGATTAAATTTGTGTCCTGTCACGAACCAGGTATAAACACCCAGCAAAGGTGATAACTGCAACTCATTAAATGAAGTGTGAAATGGGATTTCGTTAGTAAACACACCTACCAAAAATTAAATACGATGAATAAAGAATTTTGAGCTCACTTGAGATAAATATGATGATGTGAATAAAAATTGATTCTTCTCGCTAAAAAAGTTTATCGGCAGATGATGATAGGGACTTTTGGAGTAGGTTTTTATTTCCGTGGCAAAAAGTCAACGGAGCTGAGGCAGTCAACGGGAGGTGTGCGGGATGCATGCAAGATGACTCTGCCAACCACAATCACAAAACCCAAGCTGATTGCAATGCTTGAGCTCAGGCTCGCTGGGTTCGACTCAATCTGCTTGAGTCTGAATAATTTTTTATGGTATTGCTGAATGCTGATTACTGAATGAATGCTTTTATCTTTTTTCATCCTTTCTCCAGTCCCTCAAAATTTATATCCCCTAAACATTGCCTCAGTTATCAGTTAGCTTCAGCAGCCTTCAAACAAAATTTCATTAGGTGTTTTGTTTATCCATGTTATGTTATCACTGACGAAGCTAAATGACAATAGAAAATCGAACATTTTAGACGAAAGACGACACCGGGTTTTTAAATTATATTTCGCGAAGCTTTAAAAATTAAGTCCATGAATAAATACGAATAAGTAGATAATATGTGGAATCCCAGGATCCAGATATTTCTACATTAAATGATGCCATTACGCGAATTATGAGGCTTGTTTTTGGAATTGCCTTAACTAATTAAGTTGTAAGTTATACATACAACATATTTCTATATTTCATACAACAAATTCAACAAAGAATTGCAACCTAATTATTATGCTAAGAGACTGAATCCGACTGAATGTATACAGGTCTAGAGATGATTGAACTATGAGTAAATTAAGCGTACCAGCCGGTCATTTTTTATGAACGTGTTTTATTATTCTAGTAAGGTAGACGTCTTGCAAACAATGGAATAAAAATATTCTGACATAAGAATGGCTGGTTGTATGAGGCGACTCTTCAGTCACTCTTATCTCACGATGAAAAAGGATGATTGCTGCTAGACCTTCCCTTACTTAGCCTTTCCTGGGAGGATGATACCGTCATACTGGAATACACAAAAATAATAAATTCATTACATGTATGCTAAATGCTAAATTACTTAAAAACCTAATGAAAGTAATAGTAGAAGGGAAAAGAAATGTAGTTAGCTTTTGTATCCAGCTTTGATAAAATTACAATAGCACGAGTTGCAAAACTAACCAGATTACTTTTGCACATTTAAATAAAAAACAGTCAAGTCACATTGTGGGTAACGAAACTGGATGTCAATGTGCAATGAATGAATGATTTAAACTGAAATACTGAAAAACTTCATAATACAAGTTTGAAATGTTTTAAAACAGTATAAGATAAAAGTACCAAAAATTATCAGTCATAAAACTATTGACATTTAAAATTCCATTCAAATTTAGGATTCAATTGAAATAGCTTCATTTTACGTACCTTCAAACCCTTCTCCAAAATTTCCTCGGCCTTTGCCCCTCGCACAGTGCAGTGGACAGCGATCTTTTCATTCCTACGAATTCCAAAAGAACGCACGGTGTATCTGGCCTTACTGAAAACTGGCTGCTGTCCAGTGAGCTGTTCCAACACCTAAAACATAACCAAAAACAAGCAATGAATAAAAAATTGACGACATCCAACTCATTATACATCATCCATCAAAACCACCCACCTATCAATTTGCAATTTAAAAATCACAACAAATCATTAACTGAATGATTATTTAAGCTTGACAAATATTTACCTTTGCTGCACGAGTAAGCCTATCTCCAGACTCACCAACACAAATGTTCAAACAGAGTTTACG
Source organism: Orchesellides sinensis (assembly GCA_027744375.1). Classification (NCBI taxonomy): domain Eukaryota; kingdom Metazoa; phylum Arthropoda; class Collembola; order Entomobryomorpha; family Orchesellidae; genus Orchesellides; species Orchesellides sinensis. The sequence goes on along the minus strand of JAHZNG010003779.1, from coordinate 765 downwards.
GATTCTAACCTCCCTCATGGGGTTCTTGGACTTGTCCTTCTTTTCCAACTTCTTTGGAGCTGGAGCTGCTGGCTTAGCCTTCGGCTGTAAAAACAAGTCATATTTTTTACAAATTTGTTATTTAAACAACACACATACTAAAAAAAGCACGGAACAACATGTTTGATGAAATTGACACATAAATGCACTTTAAAAAATATATGCTTGTAAAACTAAACATATAATTTACACTAAGTATAATTAAGGCACACACATATATTAACTGATTGTAATTTTTGAAAAATAAACTTACCATGATTGATGTTTAATTTAGAAATACAAAAAAGATTTCAAAAACAAAATTAAATCCTGTCTGGATTCTCCCAATCTGAAAAGGATGGCAATGGAACAGAATCCACTTTGTATGCTGCTTGGTGCCGACAACACTGTTGTAGATAGCCCTCACGTTGAAAACTTGAGCATCTCCGCTTTCACGTCTGTACTCTGCTCATAGCTCCGCGCAATATTTGACTTTTAGGGCATATTGAGACTTTAGCTGCTGTGGTGTGCGAAAGTAGATAGCATGCAACGTATTATGTAAACCACATTGCAAATTCCTGAGCTTGTCTTTGTCTGTTTGATTATGTAAATGATGAATTTTGATAATTAATGATAAATGATAATTTTTTAAATTATTGGTACAAGATTTTTAATGTATATTTTGCGATCCTTCTTTTATTTCATACACATGCAAGATGCAAGCTTTAGATAATTGGCCCAACGCAA
>JAHZNG010003778.1:0-12032 GCA_027744375.1 Orchesellides sinensis | reverse complement strand
AGAAAATTTGGCATTTTTTGCATCGTCTGGTTAACTTCAAGGTTTTAAATGTGGTACGAAGGATGACGATGGCAAGTAGTTTACACACCACCTGCTAACTCTTTCCTTTCACTATTAGTCAGGGGCACCCCCAAAACAGTTGTCTCAAATGTCTAATCAGAGCATCATTAGTGTCAGACGATGTACAAAAAATGTGTGTAGCTCATACAGATTAACACACACAAGAAACGCTGAGTTAGCGTCACATGCCAAAAAGACGGTTGGGACCTGACAGTCTACTTATGAAAATGGTCAGGGGAAGCTGTGTAGTTAGCAGCTGCGTCTTGTGGAGTGTTGGTGCCAACTCATTTGCATATATTGTAACACTACACGTTACGATGTTCCGTTACATCCTGGCGTACTGCTGCTTAAAGCTGTTTTCGCTTGCTTCTTGATTGTCTCTTCTTTCGTCACTGTGTCTCTCTTCTCCAGCAGCTACTTCCGTTTCTGGAATACAAATAAGAAAGCATATTAGCAACAATGAATCATGGTTCAATTCAAAGGGTATATATATATATATATTTCATTTCGCGATTGTTACCTATATTTATATTAGTAATAATGCAATATAGGGACTTGTGCTGCCAACTAAGAAACAATGCAACTTTTGCAAATGCATGTACAAAACTCAATAATCAACCAGCACAATGCACTTTTCACCTTCTCTGCCAACTTTCATTTATATTAAGAGAAAGTTGTAAATGTTTTTGGATGTGTAATACCAGATATCAGGAGGGAGATGAAAGATTGATTAGGTGTCTGTAACGCAAGGGCTTGCCGCGCGCAAGAAGACTTCGCAGGCTTGTAATCATCTAGAGTTATGAGATTTGCAGATGGTATGGTTTGCATTGTTTTCATAAGAAAGAGTGACGCAAAGATGGTGCATAATTCATATAGCATATTGTATCGTTTAGTAACACGCACTCTGACTGAGCTGTCAGTCAGAATTTTGAGTAATAATTGCCGACAGTAGTTTAGTTAGTGGGAATTACTGGTTTGTGTAACCGTACTTATATACTGAATGAAAATGCGTCACGAAGTACATAAAAGCATGGAAAAAAATTGTGTTGTATGTTTTAAATATGGATGGTTTTCATTGTATGTACCAGTATCAATTCAAATTGTTAGAACATTTAAGGAATGGCTGGTAGCTGAGTTGATAAAATAACCATTTAAATTGTTCAGATCTTGCCATTTATAGAGATTACAAGGGCTGTCACGTTTCACCCCAATACATACTTTGGTACATTGTGTAATCTAAGTATTAGGAAGGGTGCATATTTAGGTAATTTGACGATTTATTTGGAATGTTTCATTTAGCAAGTTTTTAACTGTGTAATATCTTAAACATGTACATATTTTAACATCAGTTAGTGTCAATGTCTGCAATGCGGAAGGTTGTGTAAAGAAAATAAAATAGGAAAATATGTCGCAATGTCTGGCTAAATTGCACAAACCTCGTCTGTCTTGTAATCCTCTTCGATTTTTATTTTGTACAGTATGCACTCAATCCACCCAACAAAAATACTTTTTATCGCAAATTATTTTGATCCGATCCACTATTCATTTTGGATGGGGTTATTGGAAGCTACATTATGTGACGGCTGAAAGCTTTTCCTTAAAGCAGTGGACACATGTATATTAGGCTATTTACAGTACACTTGTAAACTTTAGACTACTTAAGAACTTGATCTGCCCTTATCCTGTATAAATCAAATCCTATAATTTTGAAATCTTACAGATTGCAGTCTAGCCAGAAATGCTGTATGAATATGGAAAATGTAAGCCTAAGCATGGTAGTAGCTGTTTGAGAAAAAGGAGAGCAGAAAGTTATTCTAACTATTGTCATCACGCATGTCAAGATTTTTTGCGAGAAAAGTGCTTTGAAAAGTTGTGTTGTAGCACGAAGGAAAAATTACACAGCAAGTGAAAAAGTTTGCAATTAGCAAGAAAGATCATGCATCACTGTGTCCACCCGGTTTCCTTTTGCTTATAAAATGTACGTCCTTTCACCCACTTTCACTTTCCAAGCAAGTTTTAATAAATGCTATCCGACAAAAAAAACATGTTAGATTTTCATTAGTTTGGAATCGGAGCTCATTTACTTTTGACAATTTTTCATTTAGCTTCTCAAGTCTGCGTCTGGAGAAATTTGTGACCTATACTGCCATGTGTAGTGTTTCTCGAAAACAAATGAGTTTTGCATGTCAAACATTTCATCTCTTATACATATATATAAGGGGGCCCTAATGTTCTCTAGCATTTGTTTTAGTGAAGCATGCAAAGCACAGTGAAATCATTTGTGTTGTTTGTAATTTCTCTAAGTACTCCCAGAACCGTACTAATCCGTTCCCTTCTTAATGTAGACCCACATACTACACTCTCATCCCCTCAGGTAATTGGTAGCTTAGATGACAAGTTGTGCGTGCTCTTGGATACCCACAAGTAAGAGGATTTGGGAAAGAAGTGGAAATAGAATTAGACTGATAGAGTTGAATTGCGGACAGAGATGGAAAGGGATGAATCGAGGCTGATGCATGCTCCAGAGAGCGAGAGAGATCAATGGAGACAAGAAAGAAGAATAAGAAGAAAGTCCTTTGCTCTCTTTCTCTCTCTCTCTCTCTCACTCGCTTTTTATTATTTTCAATGCAATACGTGCAATACTTTTAAGCTGCTACATGAAACCCAAAGTATTTTTTCCCTTTGACTTTGTTGGTCTAACAAGAGTCCACTCATATAATGCATTATACTCGACATGGTGTTTGAGCCAGAACAAGTTTTCTCTAAAGCCAGTAGTAAGGATACCGCAGCGACGGATTTATTGATTTTGACCCATCCGTGTTATTCCTTTACAATAGTAAAGGCATGGTACGTGCTGGCAGAGAGAGTGAGCTAGGGAGTATGAAGTACGGAAGAATCTCTGTATAATACAAGTATACAGTGATTCTGTGAATCGTGAACTGCGAGAGCAAGTTGAATACGTGATGCAGCAGAGAGGACCAGAGAAAAGGAAGACAGATTCAGTTCCCATGCCTTTGCTTTGCTTGGTTGGGTTGTCTATCGTTCTTATACTCAATTGTGACTCTCGCTTCCGTCCAGCCCTTCATTCCAGAAAATTAAACAGAAGGAAGAGCAGCGATAGTTACCCGTATTATTACTCGTTCCTTGAGTATATACTACTACAGCTACTATATTCCTTTTCTCCCTGTTCTTATGAAACGTGGAAAGCAGGCAGGCATGACATGCCCACTCTTACAACTACATACTACTTTGTTCCTCAAAATGTTTTTAGAACCGTTCGGTGGAAGGTACTTTTTCATCCATTTTCACCTGCTCTCTCATCACAAGAGAAATAAAGCTTGGCTTTTTTACACTCCTCCTGTATGATTGCATCTTTATACACAAAGTATACGAGTATGTTATACGGATTTAAAAAAAAGGAGACCCTGGGCCTGTGTGTAAAAAAACATACCATTTTGTTTTAGTACCAGCATCCTACTTGTACTCTTGTGAATTCTCAAGCGTCCCATAGCCGTATTCCTTTAACATGTAGATGCACTTAAGTATTTTGCTATGAATATATCTATGGTAAACGCTTGTCTATTACTTACAAAAAACGGTCGCATAATTACATACATAAGTATATAAAAACTATTGACTATGTTATAAAAATGTATGAAAAAGTTTTGATTTCCTTATGTGTATATTTTCATTTATATTATTTATTTGACAGACCTTTTACTGTTTTTGGTGTCATTCTTTGTTGTGTCTTGGTACAGTCAGTTCTTCTATCAACCAACCCACCATACATAACATGTCCTTGGTTTTACTTGCCTTTGTTGTTTTCCAACGGATGTTGACGATGTGTTATCACTGGCACACCGTGTAAAACACAAAGAAACATTGTTGTTTTTTGCTTCTTTTCTTTGCTTTCTCCAGCGCTTGTTTCGTACAAAAGCTTTTTTGTCTGTATGTTACATATTTGATGTGAAGTACCACAAATAATGTATATGTATAAAAATCACGAAGGAGAACAAGTAAACTCCCGCTTTTTAAACATTATCAACCACCAGTGCTGTATACCAGTCAAGCTTGGGGGTATTTATTTTTGTGGATGGAGTGGAGTCAGATCTCCACCACCGTGGTAGCTTTATGTTGACTTTTCCTTCAAGCTACGTAGCATCGTACTCAAACTGAAATCAAGTTTTTGTCTACGAAATAGTACTTTCTTTTTAAATGAGAACGAGTCCATGAAAGTTATGCTGTATTTTTGCATCTTGTTTTGGGATAAAAAGAATGTTATGTAATTTTTGTTTGCTGTTTATATTGTATTGATGCCCATAGCTCCGTTAACGTTTCATTTTATGTTATTTATCTAAAAAGATCTAAAATACATATAGAACTGTTATGAATCGAATGTAACTGTATGTACATTTGTGTATGTGTATGTATTTGAGTATATGGAAGTCGCTTTCACTTTCACTCATTCATCACTTTTAAATAGTCTTTCATAGAGCTCTTGTATTGTCACTGTTACCCTTACTCTGTTTTAAAAAGTCGATTTATAAGCACATAATAAATTACATGTATTATTATAAAGTTAATTTGGCAGAAATTATTGTCTGCAGTTGCGGTATAATAGGACTGTTTTTATTATTGTCGAAGTTGTTTCAAGGAAAATATTCTTAATTGGGTCAGACCTACATGGCTATTTTGATTATTTAAAAAAATTATTCGTTGCAAATAACTAAGTATGGTGACTATTAAAAATTTCAAATTGTTTTACTTAAGCCATGTCGGTATCAAAAGGTATTATGCTGATCAGAGCACAATATACCTAAGCTGCCTTCATTAAGTTTGTCGATACATAATTCCCGATATGCAGTCAGTATATTGTTTATAAAGTCTTTGATAATATATGGTAGAAGATGTGTAGCGTTGTCTGTTTGTCGTATTCATGTCTTCATTATGTAGTCGACCACCTAATATTGTTCTTTGCCGTTTTGGCAAGAAAGACGAACCGTAACGAAATTATTTATGTGATGATATTTTAATATTGAGATGCATTGTTACCGTTTTATGCTCACGGGCTTTCCATGGGGTTTGTAATCTAAAAGCACTCACTAAGTTGTAGACTCATGGTACGGTAATTGTAAACTAAATGTAGCGTAGTACGTAACTAGTTTAGTTCAACAAAGATGTGAGATACAGGAAGACGTAATCTATCAAATTTCTTTTCTAATGCACTTTAACTGGGAGTAAGTCAACTCGCGAAGGTGCTGAGAGGAAACACGAAAGTGTACAGGATATTAAATGGTAAATTAGTAAGGAGTGGGATTCGTGTTTGGAGCCTAAATAAATCTATTAGTAAGTAGTAGTCGGTAAAAATGTAGGACTAAAAGATGGTATATGGGAGAAGAAAAGACGGTGAAATATTTGAGGAAGGAACATGATGAGACCTTCGGGACTCCTCACAAGTTTTAATATGCCCATGATCTGACACTGGTCAAGTCTCCTCTCCTGTGATCCTCTTTCGTGGGGAGAACATAGTGGCAGTTGCAGCAAACTTCAGCTTCATGCACGAGCTGTATGACTGAGTGTGTATATCCATAAAATATATATGTCGTATGGAAGATTCAAGGGTTGAAAGATAAGTTTTAAATAAAGAGATTTTATAGAGCAAGATAGAAGCCGTAGTGCTGTACTGACTGGGACTATTACACTGTGTATGTGGAAAGGGAGCACCAGCAGAAATAGAAAGCCAAAGTGAAAGATAGGAAAAGATCCTTTTCCCTCGGAGCACACGATCCTGACCGAGCCACCCGGATAGTTAAGATAGCAAGGATGTAAAGAATTGAGAAAATTTTCGATTTTTACCCTAGCGCATGAACATGCATTTGCTGACTTCTATTTTGTTGCTACACACATATCACAGTTTTAAGGGCTTTAGGGAAAAGAACAAAATTTTCATGGATTTTTGAACACTCATCATCATCAACACACAGAGAATAATATACAATATTACATATTCAGTTGCTTCCAGACGAAAAAAGTGTTATGGATGCTGCTGTCTTGCTGCCTCTCAAAAATTTCGTTTTGTTTCCTCTCGAGACATATGTACATACATTGTTGTTAAATGAAAACATTGGAAACGGCAGGAAAAAAATCTGATTTCATAGTCATTTCCAAATTTTTGATGATACGAAATGATACACGTTTCTTCTTGAGATGTTGGACGTTCATGTTTGCAAATATTATGTCAGTGAAAGTAGAATCTAATCTCCGATGGGTTTTGTTCGTTTGCTATCAGTTCTGAGAAAATATTTTGAAGGATTCATATAGTCCTCATCGCAAAAGTAAACTTTACTCTGAAAACCATAAATTTACCTACCTACTCTTCCCTAAACTAAGAGTAAACAACATGAAACACAAGACTGGAGTAGTTTGATGAGTATGAGTAAGACATCCATCTCAAGTGTATTTTATGTATCATATAGCGTAGAAGGTTGAATATAGACGGGAGATCTCATGACGTTATGGCAAGTAAACACTTTTTTACAAGTGAAAATAGATAAAAATTCTGAACCTAACGGAGTAGAAAATCTTTATAAAAATAATGTAGTACCTGTAACAACCTTTAATATGCTGCTATCATCGTCTAAGTACATGAGAAGTTTGTAAGACAATTGAGGAAAGGTATCTTGGGAGAAAAACTACGCTACACTGCCCAATCTAAGGGGTTCCAAGCACCTCATCACAAGATAAACTGTTAGGAGCCCGAGAAAAGAAACTGTGAGGCATTCTCACGTTGTAAGAAGTAGAGTAACTATTACTCACTGGTGGCCTTAAAGAGGAAGACTTTTTTCATTCCGTTCTCTAACAGAATACCAAATTCTTTATGGCTTTTCTCCTATTCTATAAGTCCCAAGAGCACACCACATCACGCACACTAAACTCACGGCATATGGTGCTGCTTTCATTCATTCCCCACACAATGGGTTTTGCTTGCATCATGTTAGTTGTTTCATCATTGTCAGTCAATAAAGTGTTCGTGTCTGGTTTCTTTGATGAATAGAAATTGCATTTGTTTGGTTTTTTCCTGCTGGTATTCATTTTATTGTGTCTATTGTAGTCAGAAGAGAGATGTGTGGAGAAAAACCGTTCTCCAGAGAAAACACAAACTGGCTTACACCGAACTAACGTGATGCTCATTTGCCAAAGGAATGATACTGGATTTTTGTGGGTTGTAGTTGAAAATGTTCATGAAGGGTTAACAATTGATGTTAGGTCAAGGCAGACCAAAGAACAAAACAAACGTAATTAACAGATGGTAATGTTTTATTAAGGCAAAACACAAACTAGTTTTTATAAACTCTGATAATGATAGGGTAATGTAGTTTATTCCAGTTAACATGTCTAACTTGCAATTCAGCAATGACAGATAAACAATAACTGTGGACAAGAAGCCTAATAATCAAAAGCAGATATAATTTACACTATATTTTACTTACTTTTATATATTTATAGTATGAAACAATCATAGGAATGCTTTACGTCTCGGGTTACTTCTTTAAGTGCGTAGTTAGAAGTCAAGTGTCTCACGACACATCATCTACGCTTTTATATTCATTTAATTAGGTATTTAGCCAAGCTTCAACTTAGATTTTATATTCATGAAATGCCGATACACAGCCTTTTGACAAATGTCGTGAAGAAAACCAAAGCTCCTTTTATTTAATGTAGTTGCTAGCATTTGCTGAAAGAAGAATTACATACAACAAATAAGCTCTAATTGCCAATAAGCGTATGTAAATTATTTATGGATGTTACTACATTTACTTAAATAGTTTGATGCTTATAAATGATTTATGATAAATGACAATTTATTGTCGTTTCATGGTGAAGTTCATGTGCACAACTGTGCGCAAGGTTAACAACTCCAAATTAATTTGTTTTAAGCTTTTTTATGGTTTGGATAAGCGCATGTGACCATATTTGCCTTCATAATTTGCCCGTTTGTTACGTGATGTTCTGTTTCGACAATAAATTCAGAACATTTATGTAATGCTTAACATCTTTAACCATGTTACACATAGTGAAAGAAGTTTTTTGCTTACGTGCTTAATAGTTGCAAAATCTTCCCTTGATTAATTACAGGAAAAACCACCCTTTCCAAAAACATTTTGTTTTTAATTACTACTACTAATGTATAATACACGACAAAATTGATGTCAAAATTATCAGTTTTGTTTGCTTATCTACTTTCGTGTTAATATAACTTGTTTAGTTCCATGTGGAATGTAAACGTGATAAACTAAATGCTGATAGAAAGATGTCGTTCATTTAAGACACTACATGTTTAATGCAAACGTGAAGCACAGCTAAGGTCCATTGTAGTGTCATTCCAGAAAAAAGTCTTCGAGGTAATTGGCTAATCGTAAATTAGGAACGCGACTAACTGCATGACGGACAACAAAGAAATCGCTGACGCTAATGCTCTTTGAACAGGTTTTGTAGCCGCTGCCACTTACGTGAAACAAACTAGGATTTTTTCAATCCATAATAATAATAATCTTTTGCTAATTGTACTAGTAAAAAAATTTAGTGTATTTTACGCTCATGATATGATCATATCATGATACTTCGTCCCCTGCAGTAAGCTGTTGTAGTGCATAGGTATGTAAATATGCCAAAGTTTGAAATATTAAATCTTTGAAACGGCAAATGGAGTTCATATATATGTAATGTACTACTGGATCTAAACCGGTTCAGTAGATTTGCATAATTTTACTTTTCCCCTCCAACTAGCGTTAGTATATTATCTAATAACTCGTCCAGGTTGTAATGTAAGCCGTAAATTTTACTGAACACATCGGACGCGGCAACACTCACCTTGAACTTCTGGTTACGATGACATATTCGTGGTTGTATTTGAATATGATATCATGATTCATTTGCAAATTATTACTTTAAAAAGAAAAGGACTTACGCTTACGACTGATTGCTACTGTGCTCCATATCTTCATACATATGTTTTCATAAAATTACTTCCGTATCCGCTAGCTTTTATGTGTAGTTGCTTAAAAGTTTTGCGTTTCTGAGATCACAAATTCTTCATCTTTTCAGCTTAACGTACTAATATTTTTAATTACGTCAAATAAAATTAACTCGACTTGTTCTTATATCAATTTTTCGTCATTTAAGTATAAATGTCTATTAAATAACTCTCATTCAGCACTAAAGTTTTATGCTTTGTCAAATGATTAAAGCTCATTTGGAAAAGGGTAGATGTATTTGCTTGATATATGTACACAAAGTCCTCCAATGAATAGTACAGCGAGTTCCCCACAGTGAATTTTAACGTTTAGTTTATTAAAAATTGACTTATTAAATAATCACTTCACTTTCATACATTCCAAATCTTAATTTATAGGAAGAACTCAATGCACTGTCTCAACAAGCACATTTGTGTTTTGTGCTGTGTCTCGTGTCTTTCAACGTTTAAGTGAAGACGATAGGTATTACTTTTCACCAAAACTGTCTGGCTGGCATTGCATGCAAATTGCACTGTCAGTATTTTAAACCTCGTTGATTAGTTAAAATACGAGGACAAATCGATTCATTGTGTTAAAAGTCAGCTATGTTAATATTATTCAGCTAATTTGGTAACACAGACAGAGCTCCTCTGAAAAACAAAGACTCGATATTCTGCTTTCTTTCATGGTTTTATGCACGTGTCTAAATGATCTGATGTGCAGAAGGAAGCTCCAGTTTGCTTACCTACGTAAAGTTTTATTTATGGCACAAAATAACCCATATAATCCACTCATCCGTATAGTTTGAAGTTTGAACTGACGAAGCAAAACTTTGTCTAACTTACTAAAAACTATTTTATCGAATTCTGATTATCTTCCCCGAGAAAAAATGGCATAAACTGGCTTAAATATGTTTTGTCATAAAAACTCTCAACCTCGTTCTCGTAAAAACGGGCTTATGAAATATTTTAAAATGAAAATGTTCATAGTAAATTATCACTTTGGTAAAGAGATTAAAGGCTAGTAAGATTTGTTTGAATGAGTGAGGGGGTGAAGCAGGAAGGAAAGAAGATGCGTTGAAGCTTTTGGCTGTTGCAGTTTACAGTGTTTTGATGTGTGGCAGAAGAACGATGCGTATACTATCCCGGCGAAAGACAGACTGATGTCGGTACTCGCTATTTGTTTTTATGTGGTCTTTTAGGCTACACTTTATGAGGAGTGTGCATTCAAGGGAAGCCAAAAACATTGATGTGTGTTTACATGATCATACATAAGTAGTTGCAGTTAGCTGCATTCATATAATGCTGCTAATAAGCTTTTGCAGATGAACTTTTAACATCAGTACAGATGCATGGAATTTTTGTGTGCCTAAGCTGAGTTTACACCAAGATCCATAAAAGTAATGTTTTATATAAGTATGCATGTTAAAAATCCTCTACTACGATTTTTTCATCTAGTCCAAAACCTAAGCATTTTTTTTAGTGCGTACTCTTATGTAGCATTGCCATATTTACTTCAGTGGTGTAATACAACATTTAACATAATATTACTATTCATGGGCATTCAAACCATGAAATGGTCGGTCAGTCCATATTATTACGTCCCTCTTCTTTCAATTCATTCGTGGAACACCAACAAATTAATACAACATTTAACATAATATTACTATTCATGGGCATTCAAACCATGAAATGGTCGGTCAGTCCATATTATTACGTCCCTCTTCTTTCAATTCATTCGTGGAACAACAACAAATAATCACAATGGACCCAATGTGTGTGCGTGTGCTTGCTTACTTACGCGTAACGACCTTTAAAGGATCGTTCGTGGAGAGGTAGGTAGGTGATACATGTCATAACCAACAATAGATGCATATGTATGAATTAGACACTTTTACGTGTGTGCTTGTCTTTTGAACAAGCAAAGTAATGAGTTTCATTCATTGCATATATTTCATTGATATTTTCGGGGAATACGGTAGATATAGATATATACAGTAGATAAAACAGAGTGAGGACGAGGAGTAAACGGTAACCCTAAAAGAACCATTTACGGTTTTTCACCCCTTACGTTTACTTGTATTTAAAGAGTACAAATTAAGTATGCATGCGTGTGCTTATGCATAGATGCTAAAAGACGTTTTTTATGGAAAAACTAACAAGTCAATATATGCAAACACTTTGTGATACACAATATTTTATGTTTGGGTAAAAACACATGTACATAAATCAGTAAGTTGTGGAATAGTTATATTACACTAGTTAAGCTCTCCTCCGTATAAAATGCATTTGGGATCCTGGCTTTTTATGTGGGACTGTGGGACGTGACTTGTGGTTTGTCAGAACAATTTTAACTTTGGCTTAATCGTTTTAAGCTCATTATATTGGGTTCAAGTAGGGCTAGGGCTGATTGCTGAGGTAAAATGCTAGTTAAGTAAACAGTCGAGAGTGAAAATGGTATAATTGTTGCAAATGAATATTTTAGACAGTTTCTTATACGTTAGAAGAAGAATCTAATCCGGATTACGTATGGGAATACATGTATCAAGTTCACCTGTTGGTATTTGCCTTGTACAATTGTGGTAGAGTACAATTCACCTGAGTATAAATGATTCTCGGATGCACGGAGATTCCTGTGAAAGGAAAAGCATGAGGTGTTTGGTCAATAAGATTCGATTAAATCCCACACATTGGATTGTTTTGTGACATGAATCGTATTTTTGCTTCTTGTTGAGCTTCTGTCTGTGCTTCAAGACGCATTGGTACTGAAAAGATTTACTGCTTTGTTTTAAATATCTGAACATTTCTTTAAGCAGACATGTAACACAAATACCTATTGAACATTTGTTGGTGTTCCACGAATGAATTGAAAGAAGAGGGACGTAATAATATGGACTGACCGACCATTTCATGGTTTGAATGCCCATGAATAGTAATATTATGTTAAATGTTGTATTAC